>CAEGAF010107988.1:0-11429 GCA_903067075.1 Micropoecilia bifurca | reverse complement strand
TCTTTTATCAATTTTATTATTTTTTTATTTTTTTTTTTTTTAATCTTTTTTTTTTTTTTCTCTTTTTTTATTTATTTTTTATATTTTTTTTTTTTTATATAAATTTTTTTATTTTTTTTATTTTTATTTAATAATAATAATAAAAATATTAAAAAAAAAACCAAACCCCAACCCCCCCCCCCCCCCCCCCCCCCCATCCCCCCTTCTTTTATTTATTTATTTATTTTTTTTCCTGCTCAACGGTTCCCTTCCCTCTCGCTGCTACTGGGTTTGAAATACAGCATGACGCCGCCGTTAATCACGTCTGCGTGTCAAAGCAACTTTGTCAGGCAGAAGCGGAATGCCCTCTTCTGGTCTGACCGCGGTCAGGGCGCTAGTCCGAGGGGTTCATCGCGCACTACACGTCAGGGAGGGACGGTTACCCCCAGAAAGGAAGGACATCATTTCCAAAGGAATAGGTTTGCAACTATTCAGCAGACGTTCTTAGAAAACATCAGCTTATCTATATATGCCTGTTGTACTTATTTAAACTTTATATATAGTGTCTTTTTACCGGATAAGCTGATGCAACGTTTCTTTTTTCTCAGATACTTATGCCGCCCCCTGGTAGCGAGCTGTCCTGGGCACAGAGCCGTATTCTCCATCATTTATTCCCTTTACTTACAACAGATGTCATCTCATGTAGGTCCAGTGTATATCAGGACATATGTAAATATAAACCCCATACAAATATTATTCATGCTGCAGAGTTGTGTGTTTTTTTTTTTTGTGACTTCCAATAACTATCTGTATTTTAGCTTAAAGGTTAACAAGAAGCTGTCAGACCGCTGAGAATAAGGCAGCCAAAGACTACACAGAACTGTCCGTGGTGCTGAAATGCTGCAATTTGGATGACTGAGTTCATGCAGACAAATTCCCTGACGCCCCGAAAACAAGATGTGTACAATGTCTCACGGGCATGTTATTTTATTTTATTTTATTTTCAGATGTATAATCTTACAGTGAAAGTGTAAAAAAAAAAAAAACTCAACCTTTAGTTTGAGTAAATATATGTACTGGGGAATCTCACAGTATGAAATTATTGTTGTCAACCTCTTTTTCTTACACTAGTTCTATTGCCCTCAACCCCTGCAGGTCTTTCCTTAAAATTCAGGTCTGGGATCTGAAATGCCCTCATGAGCAGGCTGAGTACTGTCTCGTTAACTTCAGCAACTGTTTTGGATTATTGTCCTGCTACTTTATTGTCATACTTTAAGCAGGCAGAACACATCAGATTTGATTTAAAATCTGCTGGCATTTTTGAAAGGTCATAATGTCATGCATTCTAACAAGTCTTCAGGGATGTTTGAAAAAGAAGCAACACATCAGAGAACCTCCACCATGCATGATGTGTATTTCTACTTGCCCATCCTTTGTTTCACAGCAGAACTGTCAGCCTTACTATCAATTTATCAAAGGATGTTGCTCCAGTCACAGCCACAGTAGAGTTTAAGAACCTCCTTTATGTTTGGTTTGAGTTTGCTTTCTGGCAGCTGTTGGGCTTGGACATAACACCCAATGGTTGGAATAGAAACTTGTTGACCCCAAGAGGTCACTTTTTTGTTGAAATTCTCAAACAGCACAGTTTGGATATATTGTTTTTTGCTATCTCACAATCCTACAAGATAAACTTCAGTAATTGTTCATATTTGTTTCACTGAGTTCAAGTTATATCTAACCACAGATAATATTTTCACTTTAAATAATTGACTAAATTATAGCCTCATTTATTAGTATTCATTTTTGTTGTATATTGTAATGTTTGTCTGTTGTCATCTAACTTTTTTAAGATGAAGTGGTGGATTACTACTTCAAAGCTTTGGGAAACACTCATCTCTCTGAATAAGTAAATAAATAATTACAAAAAAAGAATTCTATTTTTTTAAAGAATTGTTAATTCGGGAGGCAACAATAATTGTACATCTGGCAAATTTGTTAGTAACAGTTTATTCCTTAAAATTGTTTTCTCCTACTAGACAATTTGTTCAAATTAAATGTTGCATTCGTAATAACAACAATAAGAATAATTGAATTTTGCTTCTGCACTGCTTAATATTCTGCAGAAACTTGCATTAGGAATGCAATGCCTCCCGCTGAGTCAGCCGAAGCACTTTAGAAAGGATGAAATAGGCAGCTGAATTTTTTATGTGCATTTCATCTGCCCTGGCTTACCAATCCATGTTTTCCCTGTTTTTAAAACGGGCAACAAATGGAAAAAAGAAAAAAATATTAAGCATCCAAATAAAACAAAGATGAATGGAAGAGTCACAACGAATGCAGATGCTTCCACACAGGTTCTTTTCCTGTTAAGACTGTGAAAAACCAAAATAAGACTATTTAAAGATAGTTCTGTTCTGGAGACACAGATGGGAAAGCTATATTTGTGAAGGTCTGTTAGGTAGGGGACTTGAAGGACCAAAAGAAAAAAAAAAAGAGTAAACCAATATCAACAGCAAGCAGCAAAAAGCACCGTTTCTCATTAAGCACAGTTTGCACCACGTCCAAGTACTTTTTCATGCTAGCTTTTAATATCTGAACACCATAATGTGACAGAAAAGAAAAATACTTTCACAACATGTAACCCCTTTAATCATAGAATGTAACAGAGATGGCATTTGAATTTATTCCCAGTAGTTCCTGAAGAAATATTTTATCATGCTTGTTTACACCCTTCATGTCCTCATTATGTCTGAAACTCTTTAAATCCAGACACCCTACCTTCACCCTGAGCAGCACTATATGAAACACAACACTCCAGATTGTAAAGCAGCTTGGGGTAAAGGTTAATGGATGCAACCTGCAAAAGGGAGACTTACAACTAGGGAAGCAGCTATGGAATCCCAGCGATTTATTAACATCCTCAACCACATTTATTGGTACTCTTAGTAAAGATCTGTAACAAAAAATAATAAAATAAAACGACTTAAAATAAATTAGCATTTCATTCCAGTAGTGTAAAACTTAAAATAATCCAAATTATATTTTAAGCATTTATGGTGTTTCGTAGGGGAAAAGAATACATTTTTAAGTATTAAAAGTCAACACTGGCTAAATTATTTAAAGATATCAATATTGTCTTGTTATACAGTGGCACAATTTTATACTCACCAATAACTTTTGTTCTTCAGAGTTGTTTTCTCATTTTAAAATAACTGATCTGTGTATATCATGTGCAAGTCAAGAACATGAACTATTTCCCCATTCCTATTTCCTGACTTACAAACATCAATGGAAAATGGTCTTACTGAAATGCCATGTGCTCAGTTTGAAGAGCAGCTTTGAGTGGCATCTCTTCCGATTTGGTTTTATTGACCAGGTAAACACAAAACCTATCCATCCATCCATCCATTTTCTTGCACCCTTGTCCCTTGGTGGGGTCGGGAGTTGCTGGTGCCTATCTCCAGCTGACGTTCCGGGCGGGAGGCGGGGTATGCCCTGGACAGGTCGCCAGTCTGTCGCATAAACACAAAACCAAGGATTAATAAATAACTTTTGTTTAAATCATCCTGAACATGTAAAAAAACCCTCACTCAGTAAAATAAATTGCTTTAGTATCTTCACTTGCGCACACCATCAATAGATGTCCCATTGGTGATTTAAGTGAAAACAATTGGTTTGCGCAGATTTGATTTATTTTTTTAATTGTGAGACTATGCTACTGCAGTAGAACTTTGGATTTATTGTCACACTTTCTATATACTTCTATCCAAGATGCCAATATTATTTTGTGGAGTATACAGGAGTATTTTTTTCTCCCTCTTTCTCTTTCACATGCCTCAGAAATCATCAACTAAGCTGTCTCTGGATGTCTGTTTGATGATTCACGTTCTCGTGAGAACCTGTGAAACTCGAGTTGAAAACCGCCTCAAGGCGCGTCGGGATCAAAGGGGATGAAAATAAACTCCAGGAAGAATCAGTCCTAATGTGAGCACAGGTGGGACACAACACAACTGTCTCCCAGCCCAGGAGATTACCTGAGGATGACTTCTGATTTCTCTTTGCAGAATGGTTTATATTATTATATTATTAATATTACACACAGCTCTATTTTCCCCAAAATATTTAATATTTATTTCCTTCGTTTTGCAAACATCGATCTTGCTCTTATTTCTCTAACATGCCATGTGTATTCAAGAAAGAACAGTACATTTTTAATATCTGTGTCATGCATTACACTCATCAGAATATCATGTAAAGTAATTTATTAATGTTTGGGATCAGGAAGCTATATGTTATACTGTTATACACACAGATTCATGACTGAACATAATGTACAACAACATTTTCTAACTCTTGAGGTTTTTTTTTTTTTTTACATTTACTGTCCAAATGTCATACAATAAATACAAAATTAGCCCACTAAGAGACAACAGCAGCATATTGTCAGCAGTGACATTGAATCACACAAGGCCTCGATAGATGCAACCTGAAAGCTTATTCAACATTATTTATGAAAGTTGCCAGGCAACAAGCCCATTGAGAGTCAAAGAAGATATTTGATAAATATTGCTCCTGAAATATGTTTCAGGATTCGTAATGAAAGGAACTGTTTATTTTTTATTGCATTATTTCACTAAATTAAAAAAATATGCTACACCTAAGCATGGTAAAACATTTTTGTCCACCTACTACTTGTCCATCCATCCATTTTCTTACACCCTTTATCCCATAATGGGGTCGGGAGTTGCTGGTGCCTATCTCCAGCTGGCGTTCCGGGCGAGAGGCAGGGTACGTCCTGGACAGGTCGCCAGTCTGTCGCAGACCTACTACTTGTTTTTTTCTTTATTTTTTTCATATTAGGGTTGATTGTATTGCTAAATAATTCAATCCCCTTAGAATTTGTTTCACATTTTGTCATCTTTCTGCCAAATAAAAAAAGTGGGCACAGCCATATCATGGAACTTCCACTGTAATGTTACATGGTGGGAATGGTGTCTTCAGGTACCACATGTAGGATCATGCATTTAGACCAGAATGTTCAGGTTTGGTCTCATGTGACCAAACCTCAGACCAGATTTCTTATTGCTCTCTTTCTGCAGCGACTTTCTTCGTGCAATGAGATCAAAGTTGTAGATTGCACAATCAACTACTCTTCCACACAAGCTGTAGATTTCTGCATCTCCTCCAGAGCTACCACAGGACCTTTTGCAATCCACTGACACTCAAGCCCTACAGAGACTTAATGAACCAACAGTATTTTTACTATGCAGTAATATCTCTTGTAAGGCTTTAGGAGAAAGCAGTGCTGTTACTTGGAGGCTATAGCATAGTGTGCATTTCCATAACTTCACACAGTATTAATTGTTTCACCGCCATCAGCAGAATGGCCTCTGCTTGTTGAACTCATTCCAGAAGTAAAGTCATCAGCCAAATTGCATGGAAGCTGAAACAGACGCTGAGCTGCAGTGAGGGGGTGCTGCATCCTACGACAGTCCGAGAGAATGTTTGATTCTTTTTAGATTTGCTTTGTCAACAGGTTAAAAGCGACTAAAGCATGAAGTAAGAGAATGATCAATGCTCAGGGGGCAGGTATTCTACAACTAATGGCTAATTATCAAGAAAGGCTTACTGTAAGAAAACATAAAGCCAGTCGCCAAGGGACCAGCCCTCATTGACTCATACTAGACGCTCTCGTCTTAACAGTGATCTATGTCATTGCTCAGTGTCTAAGATTACAGTTTTCCATTTGGGCAAGTGAAGATGCAAGAACTGCTGAGTAGAACACACTTGTAGCAAGGAAGTTGTAGTAACTGCAGCACTCATAAAAAGTGGCAGGCTTAAATAAACTCAGGTTTGGATTTGAGCTCGTGTAGGTGCATAAGACATGAATCACATTAAAAAACAACAACTCCACTGTTATTCAATTAGATGCTATACAACAGAACAACACAACGTGATCGCATCATTGTGAAACATGGTGTAGGTTGGATGGTGGAGCTGCTCAGAGTTGATTGGAGGATGGATGTAGCTAAATATTTAAGAGTCTTGGAACAAAAGCTATTAGAGGCTGCAAAGAGGTGCTTAGATTTGGGTGTTGTTTCAAGTCCCAGCAGGAAAACTACCCTCAATACACTGCAAGAGATACCATGGGAGAGCTCAGCTGAAAATATCTGAAAGGCTTAGTCAAAGACCAAAGCTAAATCTAATTGGAAAACTATGGCAAGACTGTGAAAAAACTGATGTTTGCAGACCGTTTGGACAAAAAACAATGTCTGTAGACATGCAGAAACTGCTGGAGACATAGGGTGAATTCAATGCATGCCAAAATATGATGATTTTTAGTTGTAAAAAAGTGAAATGGTGTATTTTTTACTTATTAGTCCCCCTTCTTTGTGGTGGTCTATCACATACAATCCCAGTAAAATTCATTGATGCTTGTGGTTGTAAAATCAAGAGGTAGAAACTTTCCGTAGGTGTGGATGAATTTGAAGGGAACGAAAAATATTACTTAAGCAGATCTTAGTATGATTGCCAGAGCTTCAGCTATAGTTTTAAAAAAAAATCTGTTTTTTAGTAGTTGCACTGTAAATAAACCTTTAGTTAAAAATGCAAAGAAGAATTGACTGGAAGACTACATACTAAATAGTTGTCAGTTCAATGTTCTCTTTTAGTTTCTGCAGCAGATGTCTTGCATAAATGACTTACTGAATAATGAATAAATGACTTAATTAAAAATGAATAATAATAATGAGTAATGGATTAGTGGGAGCTCTGTTGAGAATTAGTTAAAGAGATTACAATTCTCTAGTTTTAGCTTCTATTCATGAGCTACCTGCAAAATCCAAGATATAACAGTCCTCTTCAGTTTAAGACTGTTAATGACCAACTTCCTAAAGACAATATGGTTCTATACTATCCTGACAGGGTGGTTTGGTGTCAGACTGCAGGGTTACCTTTGTGTTCTAAATATAGAAATAGAAGAAGTATTTTTTAGGTGACAGGCCCCTGTGATGTAGAACCGGCTTCCAGTTGCTTTGAGCCTGTTTGAAAAATATCATAACCTTGAGCAAAACAACAGTGGTATTAACCCAAGAAGGTAAAATGAAAATGTATGCCATGATTTAACTGAGAGCTGCACAGTGGAGCAACCGTACACCACTGCAAACAGATCTGTGTGTAGGTTGTCCTGTAACGCCTACTTCTTGTCACCACCCAAAAACATGCATTTCAGGTTAATTGGCTACTTTAAATTGGTGTGGTTGTATGTGAAAATGTTTCTCTGTACTGTGTGTGTCTTTGTGGCCTATTAATGGACTTACAACCTAAAGTATTCCTACTGACCACCGGAGAGCGATGTCAGTCCTCTGCCACCCTGCAAAGCTTGGGTTCTTTAAATGGATGCTTCCAAATGTCCAAAATAATAATTGGATGAATTATTTAGAATATAGCCGGTTCTTTGTTCAGTTTGCAAGATGTAGAGAAGTAAATGTTTTTCAGTGCAGATTGCGCATCTGTGCTGTTATTTTTTATATGTTTTGTCTTACTTCATGCCATCAGACAGATTACTATGACATATTAAACCGACTTAAAAAAATAAAAAATGTTGTTAGTGAGACTTGCAGTGTGCTGCTGTCTTTTCCTATTTTATATGGGTTTTTTTCCATTAACTTTGTAGGTTTTTTCCTTTTTCTATCTTATAACTATTTATTTCCCCTACCATACCTACACCACCATCCAGGGACATCCTTATTATATTGCATAACTGTTTGGTTTTCAACCCCCAGCCAGCCATAACAGATGGTCGTTCTCTGTCCTCTGTGTTCCTATTAGTCCCTTCCTTTAAGGAATGGTCTTCCCTTGCCACCTCTTGCAAGCACAGTGTGACCTATTAAATGTAAATAAAGAATGGATACATAATAATACAACTGATGGATAAACTGGACACGGCTGAAGTAATTTCCATCATGCGCCTTTAAATTTAAATACAGTAAATTGAACTTAAAATGAAAAAAATACATAAAGATGCAATACATTTAATGAATTAAAATAATCAGATACATAAGTGCGAGTCGTTTGGGATTCTAAACTCTCCGACCCATTCCTACACATACGATTTCCAACTTTGCTGAGATTTTTCACTGAATTGTTATGTGGTGTGTTACTGTGTCAAGTGTTTCTCATTTGATTTTCTCCTCAAACTACTTGATCCCATGCCTGCTTCATGTGTTTTGTCTTGGCAAAGACATGAGACATAAGAGGTGGGCATCTGTGAATGGCGGTGCCTCGCCATCTGTCATCTGCCCATGGGTTCTCTGTGGACATAAGCTCACATGGGCAGAACATGGGTAGGATCAGAGCCTCTTGTTTAGTTCACAATGTCTGACAAAAATTCGAACAATGAAAACAATAGCAAAACCAAATAGATTTGTTTTTGCAGATATTTCAATGGATAGAAATATTAATTGTAATAAACATTGCGTTTAGATAACAAGAACCTTTTACAAACACTTAGGGTCAAAAGCACAGACAGAAGAGAGTCTACTAATCCTATTGTGAGAGGGAAGAATTAACATAATGTGAGATGATAAAGATCTTTAAACTCTGCAGATCAATGAGGTGCAATTATAGGCCACTGGAGTTTCTTATCTGGCTCCATACAACTTTTTGCTGCCTTTGGTCTTCCACTTTCATTAAAAACCCCAATGTGATTAAGCCACTTGATTGGCACAGTTGAAGATTATCACACAATGCAATCTCTGTTTGCCTGCTTACTTTTGTGTTCAAAGACACTGGGAAAGCATCCTCAAGGACAAATTTTATGACAGAGCCAAATAGCTTTCCTTGTCGCAGCCATTATTTGTATCTCATTATTTTCTGTAATTCTAGCAATGTTAATGACTCTTTTTTGCTTTTGACCTTTTTTTAAATGGGTGCATGCAACTGTTTAAAAAGTGGCTATTATCATGTTTTATGTTTCTCCTTCATCTTGCAGTTTTTTTCTCCTTTCTTTTTTTTTTTTTTGCGGCCCGTTGGGAGAACTGTGAGTTGTGGGTCTGCACATTTGTTAAAGTGCATTCACCTGTGAGAGAGTCAAAAACCATCTAACAGTGTTGCCAAAAGATGCAGCAGGGAAAACAAGCCTTTGAGTAAATTAGTACACACACAGACACAGAGTCAGCCACATTTTATCAGCACTTCTGGTAATGATTAATTTAACTTTATTTTTCTTCTCTTTAACATCGCATAGATTGTTTTTTATCCAACGACTAATTTGAGTGCATTTATTCAGTGGGGACAACATTACAAAATAAGAAATGAGATAGTGACATGTAATTAGTAATGCATTGGTTTCAGTTTCCAGCTTTAACATCTCTGTTAAAGCTCCCAGTAAATATGAGCCGTACTGCCACCTAGAAACCCTACAATACAGCATTTTCCTTCTGCTTCCCCCCCAAAAGCTCATTTCCTGTCAGATCCTTTCCTTCTTTTCATTTATTCATTGATACTTTTATTCTTGGCTTTGATCAAAACTGAATGAATACAATTTAACAACGGCAAGGAAAGAAACCAATCCCTTCCACCAGCTGATTGCAGAGTGAGTGCAAAAAAAACCCATCACTTTCTGGCAGGAGAGAGGAAGCGGGAAGTGTCCTGCATGTTGTGTTTGTCATGTCTTGGTGACACAGCAGAGCCTCACTGATTAGTAAGGCTCACAGGAGGACTTCTATATGACTCAGCAGGTTAGGGCAATCACACAGCGTGCTACCTGCTCCATTTCCCTCAACATGTCCACTTTGTGCCATATTCCAACCATAGTGGTGTCTCGTTTGAATGTGTATTAGCTCCCACCACCGCCCCCATCCCATTCTCTCTCCTTCTTCCTCTATTTTTGGTATCAGACATTCTGGGCACGTAGGCCTCAGCACAATGTAAATTATTCAGCCTGGCTTGCCAGAGGCTGGGAGCGAATCATAAATCGCAGATGGTCTCAGGCTATTTCATGCGGGTGACTGTGGTTAAACACCAATGCACAGAATCATTTTCAAACCCACACAAATATAAGGTTTCATTACTTGTAGCTCAGCGAGAAAGTGTTTTGATTCCGAGCTCATGCAGTCAAGGCTTTTTGTTGGGCTCAGATTGGCTCTGTTCAGCTCGTTGCATGTGACATGTTCAGCACCTCCGATTTCTTGCTCGACTTCAAAGAACACTTTGGCAGAGGTTAAATCACTGTCAATGAATGCAAAACATGTCAAATCTCGCTAAACAGCTTTATCACTTGCTGTTTCCCTCTGCCTACCTTCCTCTCTGTAAATAAAAGTACAATTTAAAGCATCACACTGTGAACTTGTAGGGCATGAGCTGAAGAGCCTTGTTAAAATCATTTTTAGGCTGTATTGATGATACCTGCAGCTCAAGTTGGCAAAACACAGGCAGAAGAAAACGATTACCCTGCAGGATGTCTGTTATGGGAATACGAAATGCATCCCTGTTTCAAACTCAAACTTGTGTGCTTCGCGAAACTGTGAAGTGTGTATTTGCAATGTCTTGTAAAAGTGTTCCTACCCCTTGAACTTTTTCACAATTTGCCGCAAGTCATGTTCATGGGTACATTTCAGAAACAAGATGGCATGACAGAAACATACCCCAATATTGTTCATACGGTAACAACAGATTTTAATGTATTTTGTTGCCAAGCCTTTTAAGTGATTCGATTCATATGTTAGAATCACACAAAGTGTGAGCAGATGTGTGTGTTCAGTTGAGACTGACTGAGCATGAGCTATTTTGAGAAGGAGAAAAAAGTGAGCAAATAAATTCATAGTCTAGATGAGGAAAGCTGGTAGAAGCAAACCCAGAAGACCTGCAGCTATAGCGCTGGAAATTTAGAGTAAAAATAGGTTCTGGTGAGGGAGTTGTAATTATAATCAGGCACATACTTCCATTTTATAGCACAGCCAAGTAACTATGTTAACTTCAGTTGTTATAAATATATATATATATATATAAATATCAAATATGACTTAAAGGAAAGTTTACTTTGGAATTTAATGCTTTGGAATTGGGCCTCTGTCTCTTTAATATCTCCTGCTCTTTCTGTAACTCCACCTTCAGCAAGTCATCACATCATGGCTCCTATATTAACCCTTTAACAACATGTTTACCAGCGTTGCATTGAGTAGTAGCTCGTATAATGCGCTCAGCAGATGTGCAGTTCCATCAGGTTGTGACAAAGTGGTTCAGTTTATGTTCACCACTTGTCCCTTATTACTTCTCATTCACTTACTTTCTATATTTGGTTATAATGATTAATTTAAACATTGCCATTTTGCTTCATTTACTATCCCGGGTTTGTTTGTGTTAGCATTATGTTGCAGGATCCATCTATGCATGTTTAGATTAAAGTTATTTCTAGATTATGGGTTGAATTGGTTTCAAGGTATATTTAT
>CAEGAF010107976.1:0-18164 GCA_903067075.1 Micropoecilia bifurca | reverse complement strand
GGTAGGTAGGTAGGTAGGTAGGTAGGTAGGTAGGTAGGTAGGTAGGTAGGTAGGTAGGTAGGTAGGTAGGTAGGTAGATAGAGACTTTAATATCTTGTAAATGTGTAAAACCATCTCTACAAGTTTTGCCAATCCAAATATTAATTTTGTTTTTTTGCTTTGTTGACTTCGCATGTTAGCACAGCTACTGTCAAACAGAACGGAAATTATTCAGATTTTGCCACAGACTTTCCCACAGTTACATTCCAGCTCAGGATGATGCTGCAATGGCAATGCTCCAATGTCTGTAGGCTATGCACAGGATTCCTTTTATACCTACAAATGGTATTTCCCAAGTATTCCAAAAAAGTTAAAATTTGGTCTGATCTAATTTGAGTGAAATGTCTCCCAACATTTGTGTCACAGGTAGCTACAATGTTTGCCCTCAGATGTAAATTCTGACTTATTTCACTGTCTGGAGCCAAAAACCTTTAGCTGGCAACTTACAGGAGCCTCTGAATGGGATCGCCAGTCGGCCCTGGATGCTGTTGACCAGTATAACGTGTCCTGATCTTCTTGACATCATCGCCGGAAGAACACCTGCCACAATTTACCGTTTAGATAAAGCCGGTCTACAAGCCACAGTTAAAACTGATTAAACCCAACCTGAAACTGGATTTGTACCGGCGTGCCGCTCACCTTTGGCCAGGCTGCTCGGACCAAAGTAGTTGATGTCCATGATGTTTCTGTCCAGCTCCAGAGAGACGCTCTGGACGGGGGCTTTCAGCTTCATGCTGCTGTTGCAGATCAGCACATCCACGTAGCCGTAGCACTCCATGACCTCAGCCACCACATCCTCCATGCTGTCTATGTCACTGAAATCCAGGATCACCAGCTTTGGAGCGAATGTCTAAGTGGAAACAAGTGGCACTTTGTAAGGTGTGGATAATTGATTGCGTATCTAAAAGATGAAAATGCAGGGTATAGCCTATATTGAAAAACAAATACCCCACAAAAATACTTTGTAATAGATGACACATATGTTCCCAGAATAAATTATTTATTCCAATCCTGCACGGATAAGAATGAAACTTGGATCGCTTGAACAGAAGGACAGGAAAGGATAGCCGAGCTATCAGAAAAGAAAACATCCTTTATGATAAACCGATACTGATTGGCTCTGTGTCGCCCGCACAGCTATCTAAACTTTTTCTGGCCATATGCTCCATGTGCAGTGGTGTGTGTGAGCGAAGAGACAGATGAGGACAGCATGCTGTCAGACAGGATATCCTTTCATTGTGTTGAGCAGAGGAAGTGTTTATCTGAGAGGCGGTGACAGAACGGGTTTCTGATCAAAACAAGAACGGATTCTGATATCCATTTGCGGAGCTGTCACACACCTTACAGAAAGCCAGCAGTAAACTGGGGTCGGCTGGAGGTCGCAAAAGGTAGACCAAACGACCAAAACATCCAGCCAGCGCTACTTTAAAGGTTTAAGTCAAAGCATATCTATGGATTAGAAGTGCCCACATAAGATTCAGATCTAGATTTAATTTGAAAATTTGTGGTAAGACTTGGAAAAACAATGTCTCATTTTCTTTTTGCTTTGTGTTGGTTTACCACATTAAGTCTCAATAGAATCTTTTGAGGTTTGTGGTTGCTAATTCAATTAAGTCGCATTTATCCATTCACCCCTTTGCATGACCATTTGTTCCTGCAAGTGTGGGCGTGTAGTGGAGGGCAGACTGGTGCTTATCTCCAATAGTCATTGGACGAGAAGCAGAGCACACCCTGGACTGGTTGCTAGTCCATCACAGGGTTTGGCGCTCCTTCTGCCCTCGGTAGCTTCCCGTATGGATTGTGCCAATCAAATGGCTCAGTACAGTTAAAAAGGAGCACGATTCATCTTAAGAACATGAAGTGACACACTTTCTGGCATGTCCTCATTTCATTTCCTCACCTCTCTTGGGTCAGAGTCAGTAGTCAGAGAGTCGTACAGGGATTCCAGCTTATCCCAGGTAGTTCCACACAGGATGAGTCTGGCACCGGCCTTATGGAAGAGATGGGCACATTCTGGAAAAGACAACAAGAACATGCTATTTAGACAAATATACACAAAAAAGAACAATTGCTGATTGCCTTAGCTGAGCTTGATGGCATTTCAACAAGAATTACATCTAATGGAGCGTCTAAAAGCCAATAATGAAAACAAATATCTGGGTTCTCTGTGAAATTGAAACAAACATTCCTTTTCAAATGTAGATATTTATTATTCCTACTGAAAGAAAACAAAACAAGAAAAGACTCAGCCTGGAAATTAGCATAGTGCAGCATCCATGTAGTTACAAACTAAATTGTTTGAACATTTACCCATTTGACAAAATACAAAGAAAAAATTGTATATTTACTTTTGTGCTAATATAAGGAACCATTTTTAAGTTTGAATCAATTGAATGCTAATAAAAGCTTAGCATAAGCGTATCCCTTGTTGATATGATTTAATTTAGACAGACCAATTGAGCTAATTGTTATGATTTTGGACAGTTGGGAGTCTGGGGAGCTGGAGTCCCCTGGGAAAACCCACGAATGCTTGGGGAGAAGATGGAAATTTCAAGCAGCAAAACCTCCAGGTAAGGATTCAAACCCGGAGCCTTCATTTTGCAAAGCATCACTGCTACCTAGTGCTGCACCATGCAGTCCTTAGTACAAAACTGGAAAAAAAGAGAAATGATTCAGTTTTTTTCACCTTCGTCTATCAAGGAAAAACCCTAAAGCACCAAGTCTGGCCTCCAAAAAGACATAATTTGGTACACATGCGGACCAGCTCTGGTTGTGCAAGTGATTCGATTTACAAGGAGCTGGCACATCTGAAACGAGAACAGGAAAGGAATAAGTGGAGGTCTTATGAGTGGAAAGAAAGTGTTATCGGGTAGTTGCCAGAGCATCTGAAGTCAATAAGAACAGCAACTGGAGATCAGGAGAGACTAAGGATTCCTGATAGATGGAATAGACATTTCATGAAAATGTGACATTGGCTAAATGTTGAAAACAACAGATGTTTTAAGGCAACTACATGACCTGGCAGGCCAAATAGTGTTGTAGAGAGTTCACCTCACAGTCTGGGCAACCAGACAGCTTCACCCAAGCAACTGCTCTCAAACACAGTCAAGTCCTGGAAATGGTAATTGACGTGACTACGATACAATCCTTTACAAGTGATTTGGTTGTGTGCCGAGCCTGGCAACACGATTATTCCATTCATAATTCCATGACTAAACATACGGTGTCCTGTCTCTGATATCAATTCATTGAATCTGGATTTACATGAGAGAGACGCATTTTCATAGGACTTAAGTGAAGTCAGATATTTTGAACAGTACCAGCTCCCGCTCCTGAGATGGCATCGGTGATCACCACGACTTTGTTGCGCACTAAGGTCTTGGACATGAACTGTAAGACCTCGTTGTAGATGTAGTACACCCCTGCTGCCACGACTATTAGCAGGGGCAACACCATCACCGAGGGGAGGCCCATGTTCTGCAGAGAAGAAAAGAACAAGAGTCAGTGAAGGAGACTCCAGTTTGTTGGTCGAGTCTAACAGATCGTCAGCTACTGACACAAAAAGCAAGTCTGAATTCAGCTGCTACTAGGACAACCCAATCATCAAAGTTTGCTCTTTATCTTGAACTTCGTGAACCCTTGTGAGTCACAGAAAGCACATTGATACAGTAATGGAGACTCTTTGTTTGCTGCTGCAAATTAGTTTGAGTCGTCATTGGATTGCATCAAATCAGTGGACCTTTGAAATGCATTTGAGGCATTGTGTAATCCAGGCACTGACACTCTGTCTAGAGATAAGCTGGACTTCATTGCTGTAACTGACTCACCTGTATTTCACGTGTCCATCAAAATCCCTGTTTTATGAAAACCAGTGTGTGAAAGTTCCTTGCCAGATTGTTGGACTCTGTATCTAAGGTGATTCTTCCCCCCTCTTCTGATTGAGGTACACTCATGAAACTTAGAGTTCTGTTTCTTTATGTCTTGGATGTCTACCTTTATCTCCCTTTGCATCCCTCCTGAGTGACAACCTGTCCTTATGGCGTCTGCCTGGTAACCTTCCTTTGAGTAGTTACTTGAAACTCAGTCTGGTCTTAGAGTTTGAACCTCCCCAGCATTAATCACCTGGCTGATCATCCCTGGGTCGTAGGTCCTGGGTACAGTTGATCATATTCAGGATCATGACATTTAAAGTCATGATCCTGTTTTTTGTTGTTGTTTTTTTTATCAAGCTTGAGTAAAAATGACCTTTTTAGAAATTTTGTGAATTTTCTGGTGTGCTCTCCTTGTCAGAAAGCTGAAAGTTTTCCTGTCTTTTTTTTTCTGAGCAGGTCGGCAGCATTTTCACATTCAGACGTTGATCTTTTTGGTTGGCAGTAAGAACTTGTGAATTCTGTTTTGGGGGGATTTGGATTTTATTACCCCAACCTTACGGTGCAATGTTAGAAGAACCGAAATACTTTTGGGATTTGACCCAGCTCATATTACGAGTGGCATTTGATTTTATCTTTTCCTTTTTGACATCCTTTCCTTTTTGACAATCTCTGTCTCTGCTTAAACTCACTTAGTTAATTCTTCCTAAGAATAGTAGATGGATTGAAATATTTTTGGGGGAAATTTAGGAGGCAACTGTGCACTTTTCACTATTTTCACTTGTTCAAACGTTCCACAACAATATACCTGAAATTTATTGATTCTGTTTGTTGTGAATTTTCTCTGAGAGTCCAATATAAATGTATGGTTTTGAAAACTGGTCAACATGATAAAGGCGATCAGCAACATCTCATTTTGCTGATTTATAACTGTAGTAGTAGTTCAAAAGTGCCTGTTAACTTGAAACTAGGTCAACAGGCTGAGTAAACAAGATATGAAACTGGTTTGTTTAGCTTGGTACTTTTTGTATTGTTACTTAATTTAGAAATGTATTTGAGAGAAAACGGTCACAAGTGGTGTCCTTACGTCGTACCTACATAAACTTTCAAAAGCATTAACAGGCTGTGATTACTAATTCAGTGACCTCTGAATGCAAGTCTTTAATAGAAATGCATGCCACACTTTTCACACTGTACATGATTTATGTTTGTCTATCACATATAATAAGAACATTTATATAAAGCGGTGGGACAAAGTGTGAAAAATGTTCACTTTATGAGAATATGTTCGACCAAGAATTATTTTGCTTACAACCTAGCCTTACTTCTGGTATTCTCATGTTAGCAAGCAGGGAAACTGAAGCTATAAAACGGCTCATGTGTGTCGGCTCAGGGCTATAAAGGGTAGGATATTTAGATCATCTCCCAGTTTAGGGAACTGACACATTTGCATTTCAAAGCAGCTATTGGTCACTTCAGGAAGCAGAAGACGGCATCGTCACGACAACATACATGACTCTTCTGCTGGTATTTATAAAGCTTGGTTTTAAAAATCCAAATTTAACATATTTGTTTTCTAACTGGGTGATTTTGAATTAGGTTATAATGCATTGGGTGAATGCATTTGCATTTTCATTTTGTGTTCTTGACTAAACTTGCAACAAACGTGTTCAACTTACGTGACGGTTTGCATTTGGGCTTCTCGCTAATATACTTTTCATGTAAAATGAGGTGAAGGGCTAAATATATTCTGGACTTGGAGGCTCCACAGGCTGTCATCTTTGGAACACTGTCATAGGACACCCCAAAGGCCGCAACCGGAGAGTTTCACATTTAAATGTCCAACCTTTCCCGTCCAATCTAACAAGTGGAAACGGGTAAAGATAAAGGTTAATCCACACTGAAATCTCCTGATGGCTCCAGAGATCCAGTTCCCTGCTTAGCTCCCTGTTTGGACTGACACATGATTAAGGTTAGTCGGCTTGTGCGTGCACAACTATAGCAACCAACCGACAGACACAAACACCTGTAATCTGTGTTATTATTGGTTCACTTACAGCATGGACAGGGAGCTAATCCTTCAGCAGGACTGGCTGGCTGTTGTTCTTTTATGGATTGAGTCGCGTAAATGAGGCCCTTCTCTTTCCCCCTGGCCCATTCACACGGTACCGCTCCTCTCTGTGTCTGATTAAGTGCTCTACACTGGGACCCCCACATGTCCCCCTGCTTATAATAGCCTCCCCTTGAGTCAGGCAATAATACACACAGTGTACAGTATCTGAAGTATGGCCACTTGGTGCCAGCTTGAAGAGAGGAGGCACAAGTTTGGGTGTCAGCTCCACTCCTTGCTTGGGGTATTAAGAAGCTGGTTAAAAATAAAACTGAAAATTCTGGGATTCAAAATAAAAATAAATGAAAAATAAATTAATAAAATCCTCAATTTTTTCTTGCGTCTAAATGTACATATTTATATTTAATCATTTGAAATATTTCCATGAATAAATTACATTTATTTTTCTTTCCTGCTGAGTCATTTTGGTTTCTGGTTAATGATTACAACAAATTCTTAATAGACTCACTCCATTATTACTAGTTATTATGACTAAGAAGTTCATTGATAACAGTGAACATACACATGTCAAATCTTGATGAAACATTGTTTAATAAAGCAAATTCAAATAATACTTAAACAGCAACTTGTTTTTTAAATACCACTTCAGTAACCATACACAGGTGAAACCACATATTAACTTTTTTCTTCTCATTGACAAAATTTAAAATGCAAGTATGAAGAAATCAAAGATTGTAAAAGCAAAGAAAGTTTGCTTAAGACTGCATCAAGTTTGTCCTAAAATATATAAGCAAAGAAACAAATTTTAACAGTTATTTCATAGCGTATGGCTGCTCATTTTGTTCACATATGCACCAGTTTACATTTTCCTGAAATCCATAAATATGATCAACTTTATCACATTAAGTCCAAATAAAATACACATTTGTGATTAATTTGATTCAACATATCGAAATATTTCAGTGGCATTTCTCCGGCTGTAGGTGGCAGCAGTGTGCAGTTATCGCGAGATCCCTTCGAATTCCCGGAGCTTGTGTGTGTTCACCTCTCCTCCTCGCTCCACTGGGAAAGAAGAAAATAAACCCGCTGCTGCTACAAGGAGGCTAGTTATGGAACCGAACCTTTAAATACTCGTTTTTCTCAGTTATGACTGACTAAGAAGTGGTTTGTCCGCCTGCAGTGATTTTTACCCGAGAGAAAAGCATTTTAACATTTGGACCTTCAAACCCTCGGCGTTATAAAAAAATAGGGGAAAAAAAAGTAAAGTTGAAGGAGCGAACCCGAAGAGGATTTCAGCAGGGTTGTATCCGCTTGCTAGCCTCCACCGCTAACCTCAGGCTAAGAAGCACTGGATGAACTTCGCATGGAGCGACTGCTGCGGATGGGTTTAGAGTTTTCTGCCTGACTGTTAGCCTTTCTTTGGGTTTGGAGCTCACGGAACGCCGCTTTGCTGAATGGACTCTGCCCGCCTGCAGTTCACTGGCAGCAGTTGTGCGAATGCCGCTATTGTGGTTTTCGCCATCCCGCTATTAAGCTTGAGATCCACTGGGAAGCTAACAGGATATTAGCCTCTTTCTCCCCTCTTCTCTTTGTGGTTGCAGGCCACGGACTGGAAAGCATTCATCACCGAGTTGGGTGCTGGGAACAGTGGCTTGATGGCAGCTAATTATTTATCCGGAAAGCAGCAACTGGATACAGTTTAAGCGGCGAAAAGGAGACGTTTTTTGCGGATGCTGAAGTCCCGAAACTGCGTTTGTTACTTGAAAATGCGTCGGAGCGCTGGAGCTTATTCCAACTCGGGATAAGAGGCGGAGGGACACAGAACAGCGGGATTACAACTTCAAGGTCTTTGGGAAATTAAGCTAACCTCAGTTTGTATTTTTTTTCAAAAAGTGTTAAAATATAATGTCTGCCGCGAAGGAAAATACTTGTAGGAAATTCCAAGCGAACTTCTTCAATAAAAGTAAATGTCAGAACTGCTTCAAACCGAGGGAGCTGCATCTGCTGACCGACCAGGACCTGACCCAGGTAAGACAGTTTAAACCCAATTCACCATTTTAGTAGTTTTTTTCCCTAATGCACACTAGTTCAAGGTGTACAATCCCAAAAAACTCGACGGAGCTTTTCTACAGTCAGTACGGAATATTTTAAAAACACAACTCGTGATTTGAGAAAACCGTATTCGCAAAAAACACACACAAAAAATGCGATTTTAGTGCTTTTCGGTATTTTAGCCACTTCAACTTCGGGGCAGTTATGCTTGGAATCGCAGGTCTTTGACCAGACAAAACTGAACTGGGGTGTTTTCTTTTTTTACAATAATTACAGAGTTCACATGAAACTATGATTAATGGAAGGAAAAAACACACAAAGGGGACATTTTTGAAGTGCATCCGTATTTGTTTTAGCTAAGCTTTAGATTTCCTGATTTTTCTATAAAAAGATAAAAGAACTCCACTTAAAATATTTGTCTGAATAATTTCTGAGTAATCCTTCATTATGTTGAGTGAAGATGAAGTCACACTTTGTGAGGGAGAGAGTAGTCATACCTTTTTTTGTTACCACATTGAACTTTTTAAAAATTACAATTATATATATCTTCTTCACATTATCACTACTACACTGAAGAGTGATATGTCTGCAAAAAAAGGGATAATGGTTGGGTGTCTGGTGGTGCATTGACTGACTGGAAAAATGGCTAGGATTTTTTAGTTTCCAACCAAAGAAAACAGACATATCCAGCTACCAACCAATTTCCAGTTTTATCTGTGCATCTCTTGGCAATGTTACTACTCCTTTTTTATCAGAACAAAACAAATGTTTCACAAATCACAGGTTTTGTAAAAAAAAAAAAAATGCAAACCAGATTTAATATCTAACATTTTAGATCTCTGCATACTCCAGCTTCCTCCCACAGCCTGAAAAAAATCACGGTTAGGTTAGTTGTTCTCTCTCAATTCTCCTTGAACGTGAGCATATGTGTGTTCATAGTAACTTTCCCTCTGAATCTCTATACACTTCTCTATGGAAACATTAGATTTCTGAACTAGATTAGATTTTTTTCATTTTATTTTTTTTTACTCCTTAAAGTCCCTAGAATAGTGTTTTTACTCAAGCTCCAATTTCCCATGTTGTGTGAGCAGATTTTAGTCCCGATGTTTTAAGAAATAAAATGGACTGGGCAGCTACACCCTGGTAGCTTTAAGAAAAGGTAAACAGAAGAAGTGTTGATCGGTTGAATGTGAAGGTTGAGTTCATCAACAGGATGTCATTACAGGCAATCGACTGTGTGTGTGATGCAATCAGCATGTTTCAGAGTGTTTGCTGTGTGGTAATGAGGATAGAGTTTGGGGTAAGTGTTTATTTAGGCAAAAGTTTTTTAAAAATATATATATTTCCCTTGTTCACTGCAACCAGCCAGCATTCCTTGACGTATTGTGCGACCTGAAGCTGTTTGGTTTGTTGGGAGGTAAAACTCTGTTCATCTGTGATGTGTGTTTGGAGTGTTCCTCTCTCGGATCATTAGTTTACTCTGTGATATATCCTGTAATCGATGCCAGATGGGCCCTTGAACATGTCGTTAAAAAAAAATCAAACTGGAACGTCAGCATCCTGCTATTGCAATCTGCGCATCTCTTAACCCCTCAAATGCCACAGTCTGGACGGAGGGGCTCACAGTTACATCACTTCCTCTAATCCCCCTTTGACCCTGTGCAACGGCGTCTCCTGCGAAGGAGTTTGTTCCTCCCTCCGTTAACGTTGCCAGGATTTTTCTGAAAACGCTCCCAGATTGCCACCAATCCCAGCAGTCTGCGGGGAGCCGCCGGCGCACAAGGAAGTTTCTGTGAGCCTTCCATCTGGACAAACTTCAAACCAGTTAGTGGCACCAGACCCTGTTACGTAACACCATGTAAGCAGGATGCAGCTTCAGAGGCTCGGTTAACAGATGGAAGGTGAGGCGTAGGGGATTTGTAAAGAAAAACGACAAAAAAAAGGCACATCCCCAGTGTTCAGAAGAGATGAACCCGACAACCCCTGGTGAAAGAAAGCTCCTCTAGATCTGCCTAATGCAGTTAGGGCATTATGAATAAGTGATTTAGCTGAGTGAATTTGAGTCCTAAATTAAATGTGAGTTAATCAGAGCTGCTGAGTTTGCTTTGAAACGGAGAGGAAAGTTGCGCAAAAGAGGAGGACAGTGACCAGCAGAAACAGCCCTTCTCTGTTCAGCAGGAGAATAAAAGGTGGTTTGAGGAAGAGGAGGAGGGGGGAGGGGCGGCTCCTGCTGCCTGAGAGAATTTCCTTTATTACAGACAGTGTGCTCCACAAGGAGTTTTACCCCCCTCCACACCCCTCTCCGTCTGTTGCCACGGTTTTTCTCTCTGTCACACAAATCGTTTGTTCCCACTGTGTTGGGAGATCGGGTCCGTTGGGGGACGAGGGGGCGGTGTGTGGGGCAAATCCCACCGTCCGTCCGGCAGAGAAGACCGGACGGACGCTCTTCTCTGCAATGATGGACACCGGAAGCCCGAGGTTAACGCAAACGTGGGAGAAACGGAGATACGACGGGGATGGAGGAGTGGGAGAGACGGGAAGTGTGTGGTCGAAGGGAAAAGCAGGATCGTTTTCCATCGGCTGCTTAATCCCACCGTTCCAGCTCACTTCCCCGTAATCATATAAACGGTTGAGTGGAAATAAGGCTTTCTGTTTCATTCATGCCAATAATCTTACACAGTTTGTCCATTCTTATGTGTTTTTAGAGGCTTTAAAAGGCCTTATACTAATCAGGCATTATTATGACTCCTTACTGGAAACGTGCAAAATTTGTATTTTTTTTATCTTGGCACCTACAAGTGGGCAGGATGTTCTGTGTGGGTTAGAAAGGAGGGCAAATGGGGTAATGTAAGCACTGGCATCTTAGTGCCAGATACCATGGCGCACCTTCGAGGGTCAAGCAGAGTTCACGCCTCCAAGCCAAACTGGATCCAACGCTCTATTAGACGGATGGCTTAAAGGGGTTTTTTATGCTTAGTAGGCAATTGAGTTGTACTCACCAATCCAATTAAATAACACAGGAATACTCCGCATTCTGGAAAAATAAAACCAGCTTTACTTGGTAAAGCCAAGAAAAAAATTGTCTGGAATATGTTGACTTTTCGTAAAAGCCTACAAACAACTTATATTCAGGAACATTTAAGTTTGCAAGTGAGGGAGCTTTTTGTTTTTAAGGAGCAGTGTGATCATTATGGAGGTTCTTGGGTCATAGGTAAGCTTTTATTCCCTTTGTGTGAATCAACTGTCTTCTCTCAGATCCACTCAGAGCTCACCAGCTTTAGATTGCTTACTTGTGATGAAACAGCAACCCGTCCAGGAAGCTGTGATCACTGCTATTAACACAGATTTGGTCAACATTCGCAAATCGTCACAACTTCTCCGTAAATCCGACCAATCATCTTCACGTTTTCTGTATTTCCTTCTCTTCTGACCAACTTGTGAAACAGGAAGTTGATCACTTTGCATCCCTTACTAGTTAACTAATGCCAGGAATAAACCCAATCCTCTTAAGTTCTTGTACAAAAGTTAACTCATGGTTGCTTTCTACATATTTAAAATAAATCTTTATTGTTACAACAGTAAGAGCAAACAGTCATGGAGGAGACGTAAACCAAAGGCCAGCAGCAGGACAATGCTGCTGGGTCTTCAACTCAATGGGAAGGTTATGTGCAACAATATCAACGTTTTGTATGACCATATTGCGGCAAAAATAAGCTAAAGAAAATGTGACATTTTTTGAAAACGGTGTTGCGAAATCAGTCATTTTAAGCAGCAACAATCACAATACAAACATGGAGGAAGTGAAAGGCGAGTCGATATTTCCATGAAGACGATTCTGCAGCTCGACGGCAAAAGGTTCTCTACAGCTGTATCGATTAACAAACCCATATGTGTCTGTTTGTCTGTTCTCCTTCTGCTCAGAAGTAGAGATAAAATTTGGCAGCCACTCTTTAATTTGTGGCTCATTTACCAGCCGTTTTTCTTCCTCAAGATTTCAGACATTAAGTCATGGTGAGAACATCTAATGCGACTCCTCGTATTAGGAAATGGAATGAAGTATATTCAGTTTCTGCTGGGTGGCTTTTTTCTTTACAGAGCACGTCTTTTAGGTAATGGTTCTTTCATACAAATCAGCCTAATCCAGATTATTGAAGTTCAGCTTGGAAATACAAATTGGAAATTACAAATCTTAGAAATCCAGCTGCAGCCAGAAGTGTGGCAAAATCAGCTTTTTTTCCTGTTTTCTGTTTTTCTAGGGCGGGGCGCAGTTTAAACAGAGCTAGTGCTAGCTTTTACAATTTACTGTCCAGAGAAAAGAAAAGGAGAGGAAGAGGATTCATCAAAGAAAATAACTTTGCACCAGTCTCCTGTGGTCTTTTCCCAAAGACATTCAGTCTGTAATCACTGTTTTTGTTGGACAGAAGTAACTTCTTAGCTTCTCCTCAGAATCAGCTTTGTTGGCCAAATTTGTGCACACAAGCAAGGAAGTTGACTTTGGTTGTTCTTTGCTCTCAAGAAAGACATTCAAAATGCACATTTATGGAAAAGATTCTTAAAAAATATTATTTTTCCATAAATATACATAGCTTTTGCAAAACAAAAACTGTTATGTTTTTGTTCTGATACATATTGTATCCATAATGGCTTTAAATGCTAGACAATACTGAACACAGGACTGAATGAGTGATTCTTTATCGCTTTCATCTTGGAAAGAAATAACCAAGAACGCTGAATGTGACAGGCAGCTAATCAGAAAGCACAGACTCTGCACCTGCTTTGCTTTCTGGGGAAATTACCGAGGGGAATCCCAAACAGCTGAAACAGTGGTGGGGCTAGCAAATCAGACAGCATGGATTCTCCACCTGCTTTCTGAGGGGAAATTACAGAGGGGAATCCCAAACAGCTGAAACCTAAGCCTGGCGACAGGGCTAGCAAAGCATGGCCAGGCGCCATGCTTATAATACACTGGGGGAAACCCTGATATCGTATCGTGAGATTATTGTATCACTACAGCCCTAATGCAAACCTGGCAACCAAGTTAAGCATTTGCTCTGCTTGTCTCTGATTTCTCTTTCATCAGTAAGAGCCGTCACATTTCAATGTGCAGACTGAAGTGGGAGTATGTTCAGACTGGCACAGTTCCTCCATAGTTATTAAAGTGATTGAAGGTCTCCTCCGGAAATACTTTTAGTGTTTTAAAAAGACAGTAGTTATGTAGTAGTTATTTAACAGCTGAAAGAGTTTGTCAACAACTGAATGTGTTCTCGTTTATTCCTGAAAGTCTGGGAATGTTCTTACCGGCAACCATTTTTAGCAGCCATCTGATGGAAAAATAAAACACATTTACAAATCATTACATAAAGTTTCTCATTATGTTTCTGCAACATACTTCTTGTGATGCTCTGCTTCCTCCCCAATGGAGTTTTTGAAGAAATCAAATGCAGGCTGAGCTCTTAGCAGGGCTAATATGCAATCTCTAAAAGTATGAGATTAGATTGTCGTGTTTTCTAAGTCTAGATAAGCATTAAAAAAGGTTTTGGATTTCCAGACTTTGTTTCCTGTGTCATTGTCTTGAGAGGTTTTCAATCCTCTGTAGGATCCAATGTCCTGCGTGTTTTAGGTGATTATAAAATATCGAAGAGGGGGTTCTTGAGGTTCTCTTAAGAAATTAATTTAAGGAGTTTTTTTGTATACCTGGTGATTCTGTAGACTCTGACCAAATTGTAGAAATTGACCAAAAGTGAAACATTTGGTCAATTTCCAGCTGGTGTGGCTTGTTTCCAAGCTGCACTGTCAAATGAACCAAAACCTCTTAAAAACATGTTCACCCCCTCACCTGTCGTGACGCTGAACCATGAGCCACTGAAGGAAACAACACATAAACCTCAGAAGAAGACATGAACGGAACTTCCTTCTTCTAAAAATGTAAACAAAGATGGAGTAGCATCAGATTTTTAGCCATTGTAGGAAATGTCTTTGGTAAAAGACTAAGAGACATTTCTTCTGCTAGCACTAAATGTGCACAATTTTGCTTGTACTTACCCAGAATGCCCTCTGCAATAGCCCATTTCATGTTTGGATTTCACACATGCATTTAAACTACACCAGAGTTCACTCCGACTGAATCTCGGCTTAGGTTTGTAGGCGGACCAGAGTTTGATTGATCATTCACACCTCCTCAAACGAATCGGACTTTCTAGGCAAACTAACTAGCGTTTGATTAAAGCGGACTAAACAGGGCTGGTGTGAATGATGCACCAAAATACCAAAAATGTTGATGAGAATGCATTTGGATTTTAGAAGCGCTGTAAAAAAAAAAGAAAATTGAATATAAATTGAATACATGTGATTATTCCAGTGTTGCTGATTCTAATATATTTGTTGGTGGAAGGATGTTCTCCCATCAGTGTCTGAGATGCTGCTTCTGATACCTGTTTGATCTACTATTAGTTAGCGCATTCATACCTGTTTCCATCTTCTTTTTTCTTATCTTCAAATAAATCATTTTGCATCAGAAAGATCTGGCGTGAGTTGTGTTTTTAATTCAAGGCTGTAGCTGTAAGTGTCTCTCGGTAAGGACGTCCCTCATAGGGCCCATTCCAGCTTTTGGACAGCAAATTCCTCAACTACGTTCGCGGACTGATTATATCTTGTTGTTCAGCTCTATGGCATTTGACACCCTATCTAGTGTTTATCTCATGATAACACGACCGAGCCTCTGCTTCCTGTTTACGCCACACACACACTCGGTGTCCCGGAGGGGTCAGGTGATCGAAATGGAGTGGATCTGGTTTGAACCACAACAGAAACGCTGCTTTAGTGTTCACTGCTGAATCCTCCTTCTTTCTGGAACCGGCTGCTTTCTAATCCTCCCCCCCCTGAGACACGCACACACCTCCAAATAATCTCCTCAGGCTTCATGACATCAGGGCAAGGTTGAGATAGTTTATCATGCTTTGTAGTGCTCCCAAACTCATTTGATTTATGAGCTTCACAGCATGCCGTCTCTCCAAAATACCCCTTTCTTCTTTTTTTCGTCTTTTTTTTTAATGAGTTCAGCTCATTAAGCGTTCCTTAATAGACACGCTGCTACAAGTTATACCTGGCACGTATGGATTTACTGCAGGCATGCAGTGACAGAACGACGACGCGGCCAGCAGCAGAAATCCCAGACTTCAAATTGCATCCTGCTGCCTTCCAGCTGGTTCATCTGGGTTGGGCTTGTAACGAATTAGCGCTAACATGAGAGAAAGCCTGCTACTGGTTAGCTGGTAATCCCACTCTATAGGAGAGGACATGCGTTTGAGTTGCCTCACAACTGCTTTAAAATAAAAAACAGCATGAAATGAAAACTGGATAAAACAGGGAAGGTCATGGCACCAGTTTGTATTTCAGTATTTCAGATCTTTAAAACAAAAAGCTAATCAATAATTATTGATGTCAACTGATATGAACGATTATATGGTGATAGGTTTTTAAGCCATATCGTCCATCCCTAATCCAAGCCTGTGGTGTCCATACGTTTTGGCCAAAAGTGGCAAATTTAAACACTGGTGACCCACAAAATTCATTAAATTAAAAAGTGAAAAATATATTGTGATTTAGTTTTACCTGCAACAATAATCAGTTTTGAAAAATAAGATTGTATCCAAAACATCTCATTTGGACCGTTGCCGTATTATAAGAAGAACAGATATTGACCACATTTATCGGTCGTCAGTTGTTTTATATTTTGTTGGCCAAATTTTCACCATTTTCGACTTGTGGCCAAACAAAATCATTTCAAGGCCAACTTGGTCTAAACCAACCAGTCCAGTGTTTATCTCTGGTTATATATTCAATGTGAACCTCTTGACATGTTCTCATCTAGAATTACTCTTGCGTTTAGCTCCATCCATCTTCCCATCATCTCTGATCCACTTCCGTGTGCTTGTTGAAGAATAGTATCCACACATGATGCCAACACAAGCATGCTTCACTGTGGGGATGGTGCGTTCGTTTTCCACCACCCCCAGGGTTTTTATGTCGGTTACAAAGTTCACTCTTGCTTTCTTCTTGCCACCCTCTGATATATCCATGTTTGAGGAGTAATGATCGTCATGTCAACGGATTCTCATGTCAGCCATGGATGTCCCCCCATCATTGTTTTGTTAATTTTGGGGGTTTTGGAGTAAACGCTGTTGAAACTATATTACACACAAATGTATTTATTTCGGAGTATCAGCATGAAAACCACTAGAGCCGGGTGGTATGGCTAATTGTTTCATATCCAATCTGATTTCCTATTTTAATTGATTTTGATTGATTTCTTTTTTTCTGAAAAAAAAAAAAAAAAATTCAAACGACAGAAAACATTACCAAAAAGTGTCTTCTATTTATTTTATTTCAATGATCCCTTCTATGAGTTATACAATGGAGTATTATGGCCAGTCTACAGGAAATTGTTTAATTGGAAGAATTAAACAAAATCAGCAGAATTAAATACGCAATTTTACTTGAACAAATCAAAATTGTGTGAAAAATTGTTTTAATAAGAAATTAACGGTTCTTTTATAAAAGAAAATGTGCAACATTTATTCTCGCATTACATCGACTGCATTCGTGTAGCGACTTTATTTGCATGAAAGTGATATCATTGGCTGACTGTTTATATTTCATCGACTTGAATTCAAAGACCAAATAAATAGAAGCTTCAAAACACTCTTGTCAAACAAGATGGCCACCCTGAACATGACGTCACTCGTTGATGGAAAACAAAATCCAGATTTTCCAAAAATAAATATTAAAATCAAAAATTTGATTAAAATCTATGCCCTACATGATCACAGACTTTTCAGGGTTTTTTTTTTTTTTATTTTTTTTCATTACACCAGATGTTTAGAATCTGGTTGTGTGCAAATGCTTGCACCATAGCAACAGAGGAACATCTGGATCCTAAAAGGCTTCTTTCAATTAAATTCAACCAGTCTTTCTTATTCTGCCTCCCCAAAGCTCACATTCTGCCTCAGTTTTAATAATTATCTAAATTACTGTTCTTCTTTCCCTGTTTTTTAAAAACAGGCCAAGCCTATTTATGCTGGATGGCTGTGCTTGGCTCCTGAGGGAACAGACTTCGACAATCCGATGCAGAGATCCCGGGTGAGTACGCCTGCATGCACTCCTCTGCAGGCGTTTCTTCAGCTCTGTGGTGGAGTTTTTCACAATCTAAAATTAAGAAATGAGAGCAAAAGCTTTAGGATATTTTCTTTTGCTCCACGGGCGGAAGACAATAGGTGTGTTCTTTGGTCTGTTCTGAAGAAATGTGTGTTGTGCTTTCAGAAATGGCAGCGGAGATTCTTCGTGCTGTACGAACATGGCTGCCTGCGCTTTGCCTTGGACGAGTCGGTGAGTGAAAACTCCTCCCACTTTGGTTTGTTAAAGCATCAAGCTGGCTCAAGCTTTGGGTTGTTGATTCTCTACGGTGATGATCTCAAAGTGGACGGTAAAGTTTTTTTTCTCGCATTTCAAGACATCAAAAAAGGTAGAAACCCTGAATCCTAAAGATCATTGAATCTTTTCTCTTTGACTAATTGATTGCAAATAATTATTTAATATATTGAAGATGCATCTTGTTACTGTTGCAGATGTCTGTTGCTTGGGATTAAACTTCTTATATTCTTGAATCAGTTTTCCAAACACTTCATCATACTGAGAGACATTTTATTTTATTTTATAAATAATTATTTGATTTTACATTGTTTAACACAGAAGACATGCAACACATTCAACTACTTGCCTGGTAAAAGCATTTAAATCTATTCTTCTATGTCAGTTTCTGCATACCGTACCGACAGACATTTTAAAACCATTCTACAGCACAACTTATACTCTGTTTTTAAAATTGGACAGCAAAAAAATTCTTCTGTAACCACTGGATGATTAGTTAAAAGATTAGTTTCTGCTCACATGTTTACATTTTCAAGTTTCAAACGATTAAAGACAAGATGGAAGAGTACATGTGAAGTGGTCAGAGGTTTTCCACCTCCTGAAAATCCAATATGGCTACCTTCTTTATTAAACTTGGTGACCCCTGACTTACAGTGTTGCCACTATGAGCCTACGGAGGCAGAAACAGTTGGATATGGTTAGGATAT
>CAEGAF010107965.1:0-31732 GCA_903067075.1 Micropoecilia bifurca | reverse complement strand
CCACCAATCAGTTTTCAACATAAAAAAATAAAAATAAATTAATAAATAAATAAATAAATTAATATTTTTTTTTTTTTTTTTTTTTTTTTTTTTTAAACTAGCTAATTAATTTGGGAACAAGCTGCAAAGTAAAAACCAGAAAAAGTGAAGCGCTGAATGCTTTCTAGATGCACATTGGCAAAATAAATCTGCTCTTTACATGAGAATTCAAGATGATTTATAAAGCATGTTGTAATATCAAGTTCCTAAACTTTCTCACTGAATGTAATCTGATATTACTACCAGCAGCCTTAGCTTCCACGTTCAGTGATACGCATTTCTGATTTCAGTCTCATTTAGGTAATCAAATTTTATTTCTATTTAGGAACATGGAGCTCCTGCTGCTCTTAAACACACCGCGGCTGATTTTGAAACCATTTCCTCACGTGGCAGCGGGACCAACATCTCTGGTGGATTCGGTCAGAACCTAATGGGACATCTCTGCTTTTTGCTGCTTCTCTCTCGTTTCTAAGACGAGAGAGAAGCAACTCTCTTGAAACTGCTTGTTCAAGTTGCAATGATGTTTTCTTAGATTGTATTTTGTGCCCACAAGAGGGAGGAAAACCAGATTGAGAAGAATCATAAAAATGGTTCCAGTCTGGCAAACTAAGCAGGTTTGTAAAGGACGGTTTGTAGCTTAGATTGAGTCTCCCTAAAGCTGATCCTTCATCCCGTCGGACTGAAGATTTACACCCTGAGATCGTTTCAGACAAAGCTACCGAGCAGAACAGTGCGTTTCCACCCAGGAAAGACTCTGCAGTCAGTTTCCATAACTGCAGCTTTTGTCTTTCTCCCCATAAACGGTAAGTAATTGAAAGGAAGCGTTCTCCCTCAGCTGTACCTAGCCTAGCCTAGACACCAGAACAAAAGACTGGGGAAAAAAAAATTAAAAAAAAAAAATAAAAAATAAATATATATATATATATATATATATATATATATATATATAATTTATTTTATTTTTCCTGTCAACCACAAAATGCCTGAAGACTTCTGCTAAATAGAGGCTCCCAAACTGTGTGCAGAAAGGCTACTCATGTGCTTGGTTGGACAGGTTTTCATCCACTGTTCATAAACATATTAGCATATAAAGATAATGTGTGTTAATAATATACACTAGAAATGCACCATAAAATAGCTGGTGAGCAGACTTTGAAGATTTCAACTTGATCTGCCCTGATCTGTGGCCACCTGGTTGGGTTTTGATCACTGAACGCAACTTAAAAATGCTACCAGGTTAGCCAGACAGGAACACTCTTCTGTGGAGATGTTGTTACAGCAGGAAGACGAATCAACATTAGCTTGGTTTTTGCTATCATTGCGGTGCTTAGGTTGAAGTCAGAGAAGGTAAAGGTGTAAGATACGACAGAGGATTAGGGCCATTGGAGATAAAATAAGGGAGTACATTTCCGCCAAAAAACAAAAAAAATTAGATTAATCTCAGAAATTTTCTAGCAAATACTTGGAAATTCCTGTTTGAAAAGTTAAAGATTTGCTAAAAAAAATTTTCATGCAAGTCTCAAATTTCTAGGAAAAAACATTTTTCCAAGTTTCAAAAGTTGAACATTTTTGACTTTTCAAACTTTGACTTTTCCCATGTTTTCTAAAAAAATTCTGAAATCATTCTCACAATTAGAGATTTTTTTTGGCAGAAATGTATTCTTTAAAGTTGCTTTTTATCCACAAAAGGCCCTAATACGCCGTCATAATAAAAATTTATGTAAAGAGATACTATATTTTCCATGTTTGCAGTTCATTAATGCAAACAAGACTTTCAAAAGATAAGAGACTGAATGGAGTGTGGAAATGTTGCTCTTTTTTATGTTTTATCTGCTGTAGTGGCCTTCATTTGACATTGGACAGACAGGAAAGCGGGTTATGCGTAAGAGGAAAGACAATGGTCATCAGGTCAGGACTCAAACATGTAACGGTCGTGTCAAGGACTAAGGCCTCCGTATCTGGGTTGCTTGCTTTACCTCTGCGCCACCGCAGAGCTCCAGAGTTGTTCTGGATTTATCCTGCTGTAGGTCAGGGAGCACACCGGATTTGGAAAAGCTTAATCTTGTGAGTCTGTGAGTTAGATTGACGCTCAACATTCTCAAGGAATAGACTTGGAGATGTTACATCAGTAGAGGTAATGAGCTCTAATATGAGAAAATCCATTTTGGAGTCGTTTTAAAATAGTTAAAGTCCGTTTAATAGTTGATCTTTTGTGACACATACACTTTACTGAAACATTCTTATGTTATAGTTCTTAAGCAAAAAATCAAAATAATGCAAAATTGGTAATGGCAAGTAAAAGCCTTATTGATTTCAGCCACTCAGCTCCACTGGGTGAATCTATAAACATTGTGATCTAATTAGGGACTTGCTGACAGGATATAAAACAAGTATGACATTTCTGAGATCTTAGCTTCCAAGTATTGAGAGTTTGTGAAAAAAAAAAATTCTCGTGTGAATGTAAAACCCTAAACCTTAATAAATATGTTACTGCTGATAAGTGAGCTTATCCATCAACTGGTGAAGAACCATTTGATCCAAGCATGCACTCTTCATCATGTTTACACCAGCTGCTGACTGATGCTGCAGATGAGCATGGCTAACCTAAACAATCCACCAACAGAGGCGGACCAGGCCCACATCTGGGTTTAGACTCCATCTGAATACGGATGACGAACAAGCTCCTAATCATCAACGGATTCCAGGAACAGATTAAAGTGAGCGTCAACGACTCGGCGCTATCTTAGGGACGTCTCAGTCATGTCTAACTGTGCCAGGCACCTTTACAGAATACTGCAGAGGAATCCCAAAGAGGAATACCAGTCAGTGAACTGTCAGTGAGCACAGACTGTCCAACGTTAGCTCAACTTGGTAGAGTCTCAAACCTTTCCTGGGGGAGTAAGAACGTTCAGCAGCCACAGCCAGAAAATGATCACCTTAAAAGATTTTTTTTCAGGATCATAAAACTCTGAAAATGATAAAAATCATATAAAGAAAACTATTTGTCCAAAACAACTCGAGTTAAAATCAGTGCTGCTATATTTTGCCTGAGAACTGCAGTAAATATATTGTCTAAAATATTTAATTCAGGTGACTAAACTAGCAAAGTAGCTAAAGCATTTGACTTATTACACTTGCACACATATAGCATTTCATGCTATTTTATATTGCAGATTGAAAAACAAGGCAAAAAATTTTTTAAACACTTTTTCTAAAACATTGTTTAATCAGAGTAACATTTATTTGGAGATCTGATAAAACTACATATCGACATATTTATCTGCCAAGCCGCTTCATTTACTGTACTGTTAAACTTTTCCACATTTCGGCTTGTTACAATCTAATTTCTATTAGGATTTTATGCGACAAATATCTTGATGAGGAGAGAAAAACAAGGATTAAATAATATCCAAAGCATATTTTTTTCGATTTATAATGAGAAAATGGGAGAAAATTGGCACATTTTGGCCAAAAACTACCACTGTACATCAGTAGGGGCGCACCGAATGCAGTTTCTATGGCGATCTTCAAACAGCAATTCTGATTCTGACTGATATCGTTGTTGTTTTTTTGCCTTAAAACCTGTAAATATATTGACAAAGTCACAAAGTTAGCAAATGTGGGGTGACTATTGTTCACAGAAAACATTAAGGAAATCGAGGCCGACCAATTTAGTGGCGAATGCCTATTCTGAGGACACCTTTTCGCAGTGAAACACAGGGATGGTGGCATCATTCTGTGGAGATGCTTCTTCTCAGCATCGGCATGGAAGACATGAAGCTTTAAACTTCATAAGAATGAACCACTTTGGTTCTGTCCCAAAAACCCCCAATAAAAAACAAACAAACATAGTTTCTGTTTGCACGGTGACAAAACGTGGATGTGGAAGTATGAATATTTTTGTCCCTGAACATGAAATTATAATTTTTCTGTAAAAAGGAAAAGAAAGGGAAAAAAAATCCCTGTTTAAAACTAACACATTCATAGCTGCTGCATAATATTATTTTGAAACTGGTCTGAAGGTAAAATTCAAAATAATTTCTTCTACACTCATATTCATAATAGCCAAAAAAATCTTATAATCTCCTTAAAGGTCTAAAAAAATGTATAAATAAATATACAAACAGTACTTGAACCATTAGTAGTACATGCGTCAAGAGAAGGCCACTTTGTATTTATCATATAAAGGCCAATTCTACCAGAATTCTAACAGAACCCATATGGAGCAAATATGAATCAAGTTTACCCTCTTCATAAACAAATTTAAAATACTCCAGTTTCATAAAACCAGCTAGGACAGGTTTTGGTTTGTGGTTCTGTTTGTCTGGGTTTTCTTAGTAACTATGATCTGGTTTTGAGTACTATAGTGCAACCTGGGCACTTTACAAGGAGGTAAGACTGCATATAAAGACCAGCCACAATCACTAAATGAAACTGATAGTGCTGTTACAGAGCTGTGCTTTGCTTGCAGACATTAAGTAGCACTCTTATGGGTACTGCTTTGAAAAACTAAAATAAAAATCTGATCCTCAATGTGACAGTTGTCCTTAAACGTCTTTGGACAACTCATCTAGACGCAGCTAGGCACGGGCCAGTGTGACATTCTCATAACATTGAATAAAAACACAATTTACAACTACATTTTAAACAGACGTAAAATACGATCTAGTTACTTTTATAGAAACAGACAACTTTTCCAACTGCCACTGAAGTATTGATTTTTTCTAATGGTCTAGCATTTAGTTATATCCATTTGAATTCAGTTAAGCAAAAATATAGAATAATAATTAGTCCGAATTTTCAAGTTTCAAGAGTAACAAGTATAATAAGCTGATATCGGCATGTTGATTAGTCAGGCTATCCGCTCAGGTAGCTAGCCTGCAGACTGCTGCTGAACAGACGAGCTAATTATAGACACAACAGTTGCAATGAGACCTCTGACTATGGTTCGAACATTTTTGCTCCGGTTTACCTCTCCTGTAAGTGAGACAAAGGTGCAGTTGCTTTCTTTCTCCTACACAAGAAGTGTGTAGCAGAAGGTGGATGAGGGGAATTGCTAAATTTCTCTTAGGCGCCTTATTAAAAGGGGCAGTGTTATGTGTTTTCCAGACATAGAATAGCTTAATAGGACAATTAAGCAACCATGTTATCTTCAGTTGTTATAAAAATGCTAAATATAAAGACATTTCTCTTTGTACTTTAATGCCTAGAAATTGGGTTCCCGTCTGGAAGAAACTTCTGCTCTTTCTAAAACTTCGCTTCAGGAAGTGATCACAACATGGTTCCTCTATTAACCCTTTAACAAAGTTTTTACCAACTTTGCTCTGAGAAGTAGCTCCTATAATGAGCTCAGCAGATCCGCAGTTCCACCAGGCTTTTTGCTAATTGCTGCTGGCTAGTCTGGAGGAGCTGAGTGGGGAGAAAGCTGCTTTATGAGTTTGAAAATTGCAGCTCTGAGGAGGAGCTGTGCCTTGAAGGCGGGGCTAAGTCCACCCAGGTGTTTTGCACAGTTGGATGGTTACCATGGAGATTTAAGGATTTCTCCAACCTGCATGAAAGAATCAAAGGAACACTACAGGTATGTTTGTGATGAGAAAATTGCATTATAACATGGTGGAAAGCTTAAAAAAAAGGTTGATTTTACATAATACTGCCCCTGTATGAGAGCTTTAGAGCACAAAAACAACAGGATGCTGTGTTGCTTTGGTGTTCAAGTCGTCACTTTTTCCAACATCAGGATACTTTGATACACAGTAACTGACCCATGCCTAGACAGAGAGTGTAAAGCACCAACACAGCCTACAAACTGCAGTCTCAATCCAACAGTGTTTCTACAGAATGCACAAGAAATGGTCAGATCAACAATAATCCACTAGCAATCGATGTTACAGCACAAGACCCCTGAGGAGACGCCCAGAGAATCAATGTCCCCAGCAAGTTAGAGCTGCTAGAGGTATAAATGTTGTAACATTTATGTATACCACAGTAAGTAGCTGATACCATCCGAGAAGCTCCATATTAACTGGAATGAATCTAAATCTGCTTTCATTTCCAGAGTAAACTAATGTAAAGCACTTTTAAAATGCAATTATTATAGATTCACATTCACGATCTGAGCTTTGTGTCTAATAATGTCTTTGGTAGCAGCCACTAACGGTACCGACCAACCAGAACAAACACAAATGAAAAAAAGAGAAAGGAAATATATGATATTGGATGGTGGGTGAAAATAAACAAAAAAACTTAGTGGAATGACAATAATGAATATACTGTTTACTGTGCAAGTCCAGAATGGATGTCATTTGTGTGAGATGGCATGATTGAAATGAAAGGCAAGATGTTTCACCCCAAACTCTAAATATCACACCCACTAATATGATCAAATTTCTCCTCAAAGCTTTTAGTTGCAAAGCAACCATGGTTCCATCTCACCCTGTTCCCTGTATCAATAAATTAGCTAAAATTACATAAACTCAAGTATCCACATAATACATAGGATTACTCAAAAGGTTTTACATATTAACTTTCAAATTAATTTTGTGCATTGAAGAGGAAGGAGGCCTTTTTATTGATTTTTTTTCCGTTAAGCAGTTATTTCCACATGGCAGCTGTTACCTTGTAATTCTTCACTGACTTGATGTCCGTAGTATTCTGTGAGCTGGTAGCAGACTAAGCTAATCTGTGGTCTTTTTTTTTTTTTTTTACAAATGCTTTGAGGGAAGATGAGTTAGCTGTTGAGTTTGGCTGCCTGCTCCTTCTCAGCTTTGTCTTTGGCCTTCTCCTTCTCAATCAGCTTCTCTTCCTTATGCAGCATGACCATGATGTCAGCCAGCTGCGAAGTAGAGATGTCGATGTCTTCCTTGTCGATCAGTTCCACCATCTGAAAAAAACACGGCCCGGAAAAACATCGGTTAGACAAAGAAATGTGCTTTCTGATTTTTTTTTAGTGCTGCAAAAACACAGAAACTAACCTTGAAGCACTAATCATAAATGTTAGTTCTGTTGTCACTAAAGAGCTCTACCCATACGGTATTTAGCAGAGGCTAATGCTAAAATGCTAACTTCAATTCAAATTACATCTGTCCTTGAAAGACTACAACCATCACCAATTTAATTTTGAACTGGTGCATCAATGGGCTTCACTTAAATGAGAGCATAAACATTTATGTCTAACTTCTTGAAGAATTTTAAAAAAAAAAATGTAAACCCAGATGTTGAACTTTATTCAACTTAAAATGTACAAACTAGGTAAATTAACTTGGGAGAAACTAAATGAGCCATAAAGATAAAATAAAATGCAGTATTTGGCACCGTTAACTAAAAGGTTAGTTGCCCTAACCCTAAGCTTTTAATCATAAACATTAGTTCTGCTACAGCATTAGATATTCAGAATATATCTTCCCTTTAAGGGCTGCTACCTTTGAGCCTTGGCTTTTGATATTATAATTTACAGGTTCTATAATGTCCTTAGATATTTCAGTCATGTCAATATCTTGTTGTTTACTGTCTGTGTTTTTTGTTCCTGTATGTTTCTTCTTTTAAATGAGAATTTGAAGAGAGGAACTGCTGCATAAACTTCATCCACTTCAAAATAATAGAATGTATATAAACATCTAAATTTCTGAATAATAATTCAGAAAATTTCAACACAAGTGTCTAACTTATTTCAACTGACAGTTTGCACAACAGGCAAGTAAATAAGTGCTTTAGAATTGATTTCAAAAATGAATTTAGGAGATAAGTGAGCTAAATGCTTTCAGAGTTGAACAAAACATTAGCTCTGCTATTAGCACATTAGTTAAATAGTGGACGTGTGCACACCACTGGGTATCAGAGTAAACGGGGTGAAGACATATGGATAATTAGATTTTTTTTTCCTTTTTTGAAAAAAGAGAGAGAAAGGGAAAACCATACATCATTTCCTTCCAGATTAGCTCAAAGTTGGTGGGGGTCTGGCACATAAAATCCCAGTAACATGCAAAAATGTTTGTGGATGTAACGTGTCAGCTTTAGTATGGGGGATGAACACTTTTACAAGGCACTGTATGCTGCTGCGTTAAAGCCGTAGTGTTCAAAGTACTTTGATGACATCGTCGATGTCGATCTTTCCATCCTTGTTGTCGTCCAGGGCTTTTGCGATCCTCTGCAGTTTGTCCTCTGGAATATTCTGGATTTGCCGCATGACGTTGATGAGCTCGTCGATGCCGATCAGGTTCTCCCTGAAGGTGTAGAACAGACTGCATACAGGAAACGGTTATCGACTTTGGCACGGTGTAAAATGTGGTGGAGAACTCCCAAATCAACGAGCTGCATTCGCTCTGGTCTCCCAAATCAATGAGCTGCAGTCGCTCTGGTCTCCCAGATCACAACGATCCAACCAAATCAGGGAGTTTGTTGATGACGCAAGCAGATTGGGTAAGTAATTTAACTCATGCTGAAATAAAATGCGCAACATGCTGCTTGAAATATTCTTCTTAGCCTTAAAGCAGGATTTGCTGCTTTAATGGTTTCAGTCAGATGTTAGCGTAGTCTTGCTGTTTAAAGGAACTATGATATGCAGAAACTTTCATGCTTTTTGGACGAACATTTTTTACTTTTTGAATTTTACAAATCAAGCATCAAGATTGAAAGTACTAATCAACAGAGCAGAGCTATTAAGCCTATTCCAAACACAGCAACCTGCTGGCTGAATTCTGTTGCAGTTCTGAGGTTAGGAACAGGATTAAAGACAGATTCTCTGCAGAACTATTTCAGCATGAGAAAAACCATGATGCAACGTCAGAGTGTGACATGCAGCAATGATTCGACACCGTTCATCTTACCTCACGGCATCACTATACTTAGTGAAGAATAATCTGCAAAATTTGAAATCAATTAGATAGAGGTCTGGATTTGGTGTTTCGATCGGACATGACATTCATTAATTGATTGATTTTATATTTCATCTCCACCACCATTTTACAAGAAATGTACTGAAAAGAGAAGGTGCGTTTTGACTGTGGGCTCAGGAAACAGGCTGTTTATGTGAATTATGGCCACTGACGATGTATGAATCACTTTATTATTTTTATTATTTTTGCTGATCCTGACAGGGAAAAATAGGTTACTTGTCGTACTTCCTGAGTTGTGGTACTACCTGGTGTTTCTAAACAAATACTGTGGTTACTTGACTAATTTTAGGAGAAATTAGTAAAATTCAAATTTTTTTAAAATAATTATTTCTATGTATTCTAACAGAAGCATTAAATACAGACACACAACGCCGCTGTCTATTGGCTTTCCAGACAAACAAATAAATAAATTAATATCAGCCTAAATTATAATCAGCTTTTTAAAGATCTGTGATCAGCCAGAAAACTACAATCAATAATCAATAATATAACACTACTTGTTCAAATACCTACAGCTGCTTTAATCACAACCATTTATTTATTCAGGATAGCTGAAATTAAGTCACTTTATTTGTTTTTCTAATATTTCCAGGAAGGCCAAGTAATTCTAATGACAAATTTGAATGCATTCACTGCAAAAGGCTGACATTTTCAATATGAACGACTAGGTTTAAGTTTTTTGTTTGTAAACAAAAATCCAAAGTTCTTCTTTTGTGTAAGGAGGGGAGGCTGAGAATATGTGACCCGTACAAAATGCTTAGCAACCTTCACCCAGTTGTTAAGGTTGTAGTTTTTGGTACCTATAATGGCCCCTAAAAACTATTGTGATGCCTGCAGTCAAAAAGCACCTTATGTGGAGGCTGATGATAATGAAGAGATTTGTTAATGATTAATGAGAAAGCTGTGGGAAAAAATGTAGGTAGAAGAAAAGGGATGTGGAGTAAATGTGACTCCTACCCAACAGGCAGAGTGGGTCCGCTGTCCGTCTGCCCGTCCAGCATGACTTTGTCCTTCTCCAGCTCACCAATGATTTTATCAATGCGACCAATCATGCGCGTGACTCTCTTAGACAAATGCTTGCTGGCCTTCGATTCTTCCAAGGACTTCTCCTGACCGCTCTTGGAAAATTCCTTTTTGATCTCCTCCAGATCCTGGAGGCACACAGAAGGATTCAAATGATTCTGTGCATTTATGTATCGACAAAAATATGATTGCTTTGTTTGCTTGTTTTAAGTGAAACAAGTGAAGTGAACATGAATACAGTCTGAGTGTAAAAGCACCTCGTTGTACTCCTGGACGTCATCCTTCAGCTCCTCCAGTTCCTCTTTCTCCAGAGTCAGCAGCTTCTTCTGCTCCTTCAGCTTAGAGCAGGCGTCACTCAGAAGGTCGATCTCTTCTTTGGTTATCTCCTCATCCTGGAACAAGAAGAAACAATCACAGAACGACAAAAGAAATGTCATTCTGCAAGTGGATGTCATTAAAACTGAAGATCTACTTTCGAAATAATTGCAGCCTGTTTCTGTCATATTTCACAGATATGATTGATGTATATTTACAACCAGTGTTCTACACAATAAAGTGATTGTATGGAGAAAAGAGCTTGATATTTTTTTTTGGTTGTAGCTTCAGCTTCATAATGTAAGTTTTTAAAACATTTGCATACAGTGTGCTAAAAATATTTTTAAGAGATTACTCTAGTTGTTAGATCAGTCTTCTGATTAATTAATGCTTGAATAAATGAATTGAAAAAACTGACTTAAGTTTTTTGTTTTTTTTTTTTTTAATGATGGTTGTTTGTGGCTGTACTTACAGGGGAAAATGGCTGTAATCTGACAACATGTGAAAAGGTCCACAGTCATCGTTCAAGTACAATCTATTAAAATAAGATTTACTGTGAAGCCAAAAGAGATCAACCAACAGGAGGACGTCAAAGGGAGACTCTGGGTCATTACATTCTCACGTGAGGGAAGAAAATCTATAGATGAAAGCTGGAAAGTCACGAGATGAATGGAAAGGGAGGACTCAAATACAAGGACTGCTGAACAGAACAACCAATAAAGTTTAACATTTCATTAAGGAAACCCAAACACTACATCTACATCCATCAGCTGTAGGGGGAGCAACATTAAACCTAACCTGAATACGCAGAAACGTGTGCCAGTGCTCATACTGGTGGGAGGAAACAAAAAGATCAACAAGTAAGAGAGAAAAGCTTTCCATCTGAACAGAGAGGGTCAGAATTAAATGACCCTAAACACACCTCAAATACTGAGGGCCAATTGATATGGGACAAATATCGTTGTTTTATCTTTATGATTATGATTTTAATGCCTTGTCGCATCAACAAGCTTATTCACGTGTGACTCATTTCATTTCTTATTGAATGCAAACACCACAATGAGGAAATTTTACATTTTTTTTACATTAGCAGAATATTGTCAAAGATGTGTTTGTGTTGGGAACGCAGCTACTGCAACTAATTTACTACTTGATGTTACCTTGCTTCCCTCGATAACAGGAGCCGTGTCCCTCAGAGTCTCTTTCTGAGCTGCTCTGGTTGCCTGTAGCAACGCAGGCTGTGCATCGCTGTGTTTCGCAGCATCGACGTCCAGCTCCAACTCGTCTTCCTGTAGGACAAGACACAGTCAAACATGCAAACGAGGCCAGTTGAACAAAAACAAATGTGAAAGTTAGACAGGTTAGTCCAGCGGAAGCACACTGAAATTATTTTTTGATCAACTGTAATAATTGTTCTTATGTAAATAAACAACAGAATTGTGATTTTTGTTAAAAGTGGATTTCTCCATAGCTGCTAAGATCTGTAATGCTAATGGCCCATATAAAATCTGAATGGTTTTAAAGCGCCAGTTGTGCCAGAATATATTGACAAAACTAATTAAACTGTTAAAATATCAATAAATACCTTTTCCTCCAGCATTTTGTGATTTATTTTAGTGTCTTTTTGCAATCAAAATTACAGATTTTGTGATGCCAATTTAAAAATGTTTGTAAGGAATTTTTACAATATTTGTAATGTAATGTTCAATGTGACTTCAATGCCAGTTATAACTTGACTAAAACTTCAAAGTTGGGATAACAGTCGCTTCAATCCTATGTTTTCGACCAATTTTGAGGAAATGTGCAGTAAATTTAGAAAAAAAATGTGCAAATTTGCTGATTTTGTGTGAATTTTGCAGACTTACTGATGTAATGTGGAGTTTATAGAGCCACATAAAAAGCTACAGCAGGCCAGATTTGGCCCCGGGCCTTCAGTTTGACACCTGTGTTATAGCAACTCCAAAACCTGAAGTGAAAAGCAACTTTGCCTTGGACAGATAAGGGGAGGATATTTATTGTACCTTTTATCATTTATTGTGATACATTTCTTGTTATGATAAATCCCAATTAATGAAGTTCAAAAATCCCCCCAAACTGTCTGTATTATTACATTTTTTAAATTGTTTGTTGTTTTTTTAAAATAAGACCACAGTTCTCTTGTTTTAGGTCAGTTAGAATTTGCTAAATGCCACGGTAATAAGATAAAATGTCAGAGGTTTATTTACTAATATCTCCAAATCAGAAGTCTGCATACATTTCCTCAGTATTTGGTAGCACTGACTTTGAACTGTATGATTTATGTGAAAAGTTAGGGGTTTACACACACATGAGCGCGTACACAAACACACACAAACACATACATACCCTAGCAGCCTTCTCTGCAGCATCAGCCAGCCTCTTCATCTCTCGATCCTTGGAGTCTTGGCGTATTGCTGCCTCCTCCTGCAGCATCGTTTCCAGTTTGGTCTTATTGTCCACTTTGGATAGCTCAATTTCAGCCACCTTCACCTGGGCCTCTTTGGTCTAAAGGGAAAAACATAAACATGCTTGGTTAACTTAACGTGGAGCAAATAAAGTTGACTAAACTTGCGAGGCCTGTATCCATGGTTAAACTGGGTAGAGGTACTTTTTGGAGTCTGTTTTATTGCACTGTTCATTTCAGAGAACATACCACCATCTCAGGAAGGGTTTGCAGCGTAGTTTTGAGTTGATCCGCTGGAGACAGAGTGTCAGGGAGGAACATGGCTCGGGACAGCAGCAGCAGAGACGTGGGGATCTGCTGGTTCAGATGTAGGTCCAACCACTGCAAAAAACAAGCAGAAGAAGCTGACCCACTTCCTCATCTACCTTGAAGAAAAAGGTTACTTGTGGAGTCCCACAAGGCTGTGTCCTCGGACCAATTCCCTTTCCTAGATATACATACAAGTATTCTTATCTGATTATTATGTTATTGTTTGTTTTTTTAATTATACAGGTGTTAAGATTCAGTGAGCATACGCATAAACAAAACGAAATGTACAAAAAAAAAAGTAGAGAGTAGTTCTTTAGGTATCTGATGTGTTAGTGGACACAAGAAATACAAATGTAAAAATCAATTAATAGTAATAAACCATTATGTAATAAAGGAAAACAAAATTGTTAGGCAGAATGTTTTTCTTTATTTTTTCATCTGAACCAAAAGGAATTTGTGTTTGTTCTTTTCTTAATTTCTTAAAAATCTAAAGTTTGCTTTCCTACAAAACAAATTGACTTCTTGACTTGTTTAATTAGAATTATTGTATACTGAGTTGACTGTTGAGAAGTATAAAAAAATGTGTGTGTTTTTTGTCACTTTAGAAATTACAAATGAGTATTTGACATTATTTTGGCACACCTGACAAAATCTGTGGACCCCTCTGCTTTAACCCCTTGAAGTGTTTCTAGAGCTCCATAAACCTGCTCTTTCACTAATTCAGTCTGAGCCAAGACAAAAGACAGAAGAGTTAACTTGTTGTTTCTGTTACCTGGCTGAGTTGCTCCCTCAGTCGTTCCTCTGTGACTCCTAGAGATCTCATCCCTCTAACGCGACAGGCCGACTGCACTTCGGTCACACTCATACTCTCTATTCCTTCTTCTGCTATTAGCTGGAAAGTAGAGGTACATATGTCATAAGAGCATCGCCCCCAACGGGAGAACATCACACATCAAGTGGAGCTGAACCCTTCATACCTTGTCATCAGCATGGATGGTCCTCAGCTTCATGATGAGCTGAAAACGCAAGAAGTTGTTGGTACCAATGGACTGGAGCTCCAGGAGATGGCAGAGAGCCACCAGCTGAGGTCGGGTCAGGTTGTCCAGAGTTAGCTCATCTTCAAACAGTTTGGAGAACTTTATGATCTGCTCATTACTGGGACGCTCTCCAGAGTCTCGAATCTGCAGAAAGAGTCGCATTACGCACAGAATTCTGTAGTCTTAATGTGATGTAGCGATCAAGTGACGTTAAAACGTCTAGACATAGACAGACAATGTGTTGTTTCAAACAGAAGAGAGGCACCTGGAGCCTTTTGGTCATTGCTCACCAACACCAACCTTTTGGAAGAAGGTAGAGAACTCCTCGGTTACATTGTCCTGGGCAGCCTTATTCCTCAGTGCAATCTCCTCTATGGTGTCCTGTAAGAACTTGGCCATCTCCAATTTGACTCTGAGCTCCTTCTTCAACCTCTCCTCCTAAAAACATGAGAAAAGATTCAACTTACTTTTACTTACATTTTTACCCTTTTCAGCAAAGAAACACTAAATGACTGAAAATGCATGTGGTGAATGCAAGCAACCACCTTATGACATCAGCTGCTACATTTTGTTAACAAAAAATATTGACTGAACTTTAAAACCCAACTGGAAAAGGATCTGAATCCTGGTTTAATTTCCTTCAGAGAATCTACAACGGCAAATGCTAAAATGACTTCAGAAGAACCATTTTAGACTACAGCTCTGGTTACCTTCTTTGACTGAGTTTCAAAGGTGGAAGGCAGCATGTTGGGGAACAGTTTCAACGCCACAGGAAGGAGGAACTCCATGAACGGGACGATGATGAACACCAGGAAAGGCAGCAGTCTGAAAACGTCTGCACACGTTCTGAGGAACTGAAGAGAATTTTTCAGAGGATAATGAGTATAAAGTCTGAGGATGATGATTCCAATAAACAAAAGATGATGTTTCAACAAGCTCTCACTGGTTCAGGAGACTACAGTCACATTGAGTAAATTAGAACATACGTCAAAATAAGGCTCGTTTGTCAGTTTAAAAGTACGTTTTGAAAATACACACATAAAGCAGAAAATATAAACAATATTTTTCTATTGGTTTGATATGGTATTCTAATTTTAATTGTCATGTTTTCATTAACTGTAAGAGAAAAAACATATTCAACAGAAATAAAGCTTTCCAAACCAATCCATCTGTGTGGAATTAATAATCTATATAATGTCATAAGGTTCCTGAAATAAATGGACTTTTCAACAATATTATAATTTAATGCATGGGTCTGTATGGGCCAGACACAATTACAAACTGAATGACAAATAGTCCCAGAAGTTACTGTGATAAATTATAATATTGCCGTTTGGAGACCATTTTCAAAGGGCATGACGGTAATGACTTTATAATGTAAGTTCGCCCCTTTAATTACTAAAGAACATTTAACACTGGAACTGGTACATGTTTTAAATATCCAATAATTTTTTTTAATCAAAAACAATAAACAAACACAACCAAAACCATAAATATAATTGATTATAACGACTCTTTGAACAAACTTGCCCTTCAAAAATATGACTTGTTGGGCTCAGACAGTTAAAAACCTGCAAATATGACAGTTGGGACTTTTGTGATGATCAAGCTTATCTTAATTTATTATTCGATTAATTGCTTTATTGTGATTAGACTTGTCACAATGAACAATAAACTAATTGCATGATAGGCTAAAACAAGCAAAAAAAATTTCATAAGGATTCAAAAAAAATGTTTTTCTCTTTTCTCTTTCTCTCTCTACCAAAAACTGGATGACAAAAGTCTTCAGATTGGTGTTTTGGTCTCAACTAGTACTTTTAGTTAAAGGACGATTTTGTTTACAGAGACATTTTGTTTTCCGTTTCTGTTGTTTTACTTATTTATTTTGGGTATTCAAAGTGTCTTCCAGTTCCAGTGTATTGATATTAGAGGATGTGTTCTTGCTTTATTATGCCATTACGGTTGTATTACTTGAAAATGGTCTCAAAACAATAGTATTATCATGTATTGCAATAACATCTGGGACCATTTATCTCTCAGCAAAATACAGTGACCGGCCTACAACAGACTTGGGTTTGCACCTTTCAAATGATTTTTAGTTCAACTCTGCTGCAGTTTATATAAGCACCCAGCAGAGGGCGACATTTTGCCCCAATCTCAACCAGAAACAAGTAAATCTTTGGCACTTTTCTTGTTTGTAGACAGAAGCAACATTCTTAGAATGTGTATATTTACCACACACCCCACACACACACATGCACACAGACACACACACTTAGTGCACATTCACAATTCCTGCTGCTTTCTTTGCATGGAGCTGTAGGCCAAAATGGGCATTCTACCCCACAGTGCTCAAAAAGCTCTCCTTCATTCAACAGGTAGCACTTTAGTTAAGGACAGAGAAGAACAATCCGAGCACCAAGCCAGCCCTGTTCTGTGTCATTGTACAGCTGTCCAACTGTGGCTTTCTGACTGCTCCGAGACACAACCTACACAAACCAGTCCCGAGGCAAGAGAATGCCAGAAAACACGAGTCTGCCTTTTTTTGTCCTCTCCACCTGCATTTCAGTGGGGCAGTGCGATGGAGGATTTAGGCCATCTTGAGTGAAAAGGCCTTTGTCTGCTGGCCCATTGACATGTATATCATCTGCTGGAGTTTTGGCATCAAAGCAGAAGGAATGGGGTGACACGTTGAAACAGAAAGAGCCCCTAAGCGGAGGGCCTAGGATTGTAGGTGAATGTGAAAGGAGGAGATTAAGGAGGCAATGCCATTCCAGGTTAGATGAATGGATGGTAAGATGGGTTTGGAGCATGCGCACAAGAGAAAGACTCCTGCATATGAAAAGTGGCTGATGGGGGTGGTGTTGCTTAAATAGAGGGGAAGCAGTGGTCAGTGAAAGGTCTGTGTTGATGTGTTTTAACATCAACACAAAGCCTTGTTTCCTCTGGTAACTAGATGGAAATGTTTAAAATGTCTTCTTAGCTGCTTGAGCCAATATCTATTTGCATTGAATATAATTAGGAATCCACAGGTTGTGTTGGAATGCTGGACATTTTCAGCTAAATCTCGTTCTGACTGGTGAGAAACTCTTTGGAAATCCAAACATTCAGTCAGAAGTTGTGCCTGCTAAATCATACTTTTTCAGTGTTGACAGTGTTACTGAATGAAGAAGCCTCAAAGTTAGCTTATTTTGGTAAGAAGTTATTTATCTCTCTCACACAGCGCTGGAACATTGTCCTAGTTGCTAGTATACATTCCACCAATAAATATGATGAATATGAAGAGTGTTTATGACACTTTACAATATCCGATAAGAATATTGCAATACTGTAATCCTGGGCATCAACAGAACATTCTCTGCTAAGATGATAGCCATCAAATTTGACAAATTATAAGCAGTCCTTTCACTTCAACAAAAACTACTACATGATCAGAAGTTGTCATGAGCCAGTTCAACGTTTTTAAAACGTATTTTAAGAACAATAGAGAAATCATTTGCCTTCTTTCAGAGTGTGTTTCCTCTCATTGTCTCTTCTTCTGGTGTTGAAGTTGTGGAAGTCATTTAGTTCATAACTCTGGGAGGTTATGAACTAAAGTCAAAGTCTCAGATATCTGTTTCTGCACGTAAACCTCATCTCTAAAGAGTTTTAATTAAGTAACCAAATGCTGCTGAGCCACTGTAAGCACCCAGCTGGTGGTTATTTCCTGTAATTGATCCCATTAGGCGTGAAAAGCTCTGGATTAAACTGTACGGAACAAGAAGTCTCAGCAGCTGGGCTCAACTCCTCACCTAGTTACCTCTGAACTCATGGCCTTTGAACAACTTGCACAAGACACACAGCGACCTGTTGGGCAATGGGAGCGTTAGCTGGAGGTGCAACCCAGAGACTGCTGGGTACTCTGAAGGAGTTTGGGCTCCAAAAAACCTTGTCTCTATGCATAAAGAAAGCCAGCAACCACAGAAAGACGAAGGCAGAGGGTGAACTGGTCAGAAATGTTGTGTCCATCATAAAAAATAATGATACACATTACTGTGAATACAGAATGTACAGTGAAGCATGGTGGCGGCACCATCATGTTATGGGGCTGAAATCAGAAAAGTCAGTTGATGAATGGAGATAAATAAAAGCTTGACCCATCCTCCCAGCAGGACAACAACCCTAACAACAACCCTGTCATCTCTATGAAAATTGAGTAACAAACACTGCTTTTGAGTAAAGTTACTGCCTCAAACATAAAAGTGTGTCCATTCTTACCTGTCTCCTTTCACGGCGAGACAGAGGATTCCCATTCAGGATCTTCCGCAACATGCGCCCCGCGATGGTGGTGTCGATCCACAGCAGCCTGAAGCCGTGGTAGTAGTGCTTGATTTCGTCGATGACCCGCTGCCGGATCGTCCGTCTGACGGGTTCAATGTCCACCGTGGGGCTGTACACTGGCCCGCCTTCCTCCAGCTTCATTTTCTTGTCTTTTAAGGATTTTAGGGATTTCTCCAGTTTTGAGTCATCCCATCGTCTCCTTGAGGTGTGTATCCACCTGACACCCGGGAAGTACTGAGGCGAGCCTGTCGTACGCCAGGCCGGACTGGAGGAAGCCACAGCATATGCACAGTACAGTCGCCGTGGATCTAGATTTTGACAGGGTGTCATGTATTCATCGGACAGGGGGGAGGACGGGGTGACAGAGAAGACACGGGCCAAGCTGCTGAGCTGGAGCACATCAAGCCTGTCAGTACTAAAAAGATACAAACATATTTTAAATCTTCATCTGTATGACAAAGAAAGGTTGAGTCAGGTAGTTTAATTTCATAATAAAGCGATTGGATTGGCTTACTTTTGACTGGTGAGTCTGAGAGTTGTGCAGTGGAAACAGGAGCCATCTTGTAGTTTACCTGAAACAACATACTGAGAATTTGGCCAGCAATATATATATATATGTATAAAACAAAACACAACAAAAACTCACAGTTAACAAGAATTCATCTCATGGTTCTGATTGGCAAATCCACTACAAGCAATCTCTTCAAGGTCTGTTGTATATGTATAGACATATTCAATAAATTGGAATATGCATTCTAATGAGGTTAATTTATCAAATTAAAACTAGCTTTTGAAAATAAATAAATAAAGACTTTATCAATATCTAGCTGAAAAAAGGTTAGAAGGCTAGAACGTTCAATAATTTTACTGAACTCCAATCCAGAACCGCACAACATTCTGGAGGATGAAGGCAAAGGAAAAACTTTAGCTGCTCAACCTCTTAGGGCTAGCTAAGAATGGTGAGAGGCATCAACTGACTCACTCTTTGGTTACCTAGCAATGACCTGTTGAGTAACATGTGCAGCAGCAGTCTCAGGTTTTGCCTCATAACTGCTGAATAATAAAAAACCATGACAAAGTGAAGGCAGTAATATTCTAATTTTAAATGTCTTGTTTTCATAACCTCCAAACAGAAAAATTATCATACTTAATACAAATAAATGCTTTCAAACAGCCATCTGTGTTTAATGAATCTGCATTATGCATTTCTGTTGGGCATAAGGTTCCTGAAATACATGGCCTTTTCAGTAATATTCAAATTTATTGAATTGGTCTGCCCCCAAGAGTCTGGCTCCTTGATGAGCATTTAATTACTATTTTTAGTTTAGAACTCTCAAATCTGTGCCAAATTCATAAAACATTATCATTATTCTGTAAAATAGAATATTCACACCCAGAGGCCCACAGCCAGGTTCACTAACTCCAGTGACATGCACTGAGCGCAAAGGTGGGGTTCTGGGTCTCTTCCAGCCAATGGTGTGAGGACGGTGAATTCAACCACACAAGTTCTCTGCCTCACGCATGGCCGGCTGGAGAGGATCCAGCAACGTCTGGCTGAACATGATCGCTAGGAGGACGCAGAGATTACTGGAACAGCGTCCACTCTGCGGCCGAGCGCCCACCTACTGTAACAAGCAGAAAAGCCTGGAAGTACAGTAGAGTAGATTACACAATGCTGCAGCTCTTGTTTGTGTTGTTCTGCCTCCCTTTGGCCTACTGGGTGACTCCAGTAGACCAAAGTAGGCTACTCAATCACCGCTGTGTTCATGAGAGGCTTATTACTAATAATCGACAAATGAATATCCTGGAAACCTGATATGGTAACGACTGAATATTGTGTTTTTAATGTAATCTTTGCTCTGCTTGCAGGGCGCAGCTGTTGCCACAGTAACGGGTGTGCTTAAACAAGAAAGAGTGAAAACGTTTCAATAAACGACAAACTTGGACTAATTACCTCGTTCTTTGTAAGCATACGTCACAATATCAAATAGGACAAATATATCTAATTAAGTTTTAGCAAATTCTACCACGATAATTAGGTGAAATTAANGAGCTCTTTGGTTCCTCCTGTCAGTCTGTAGTTTCTCATACTGAGGTCATCAAACCAAAGTTCAGATCCACCATGACCAACTGACACCTGCTGGTTTGCAACCACCTTCTGACTAAGAAACCAGTAAAGCTGCTCCCAGTGTCAAAATCTTACTGAGGAAGAAACTGAATTAGGTTTTCTGTCACTTTATTATTTCTGCTATAACTGATGTATATTCGCATTTAAAATAAGTCAATAGAGTTTAATTTGCAATTTTTGTGTCTTTGTGTCATGAGGTAGATCTCAGGCGGCTGGTGAGAGAAAAAGTAGATCTTGGTCTCAAAATGTTTGAGCACCCCTGGTCTACAGTGATCCCTCGCTATAACGCAGTTCACCTTTCGCGCCCTCGCTGCTTCGCAGATTTTTTTTGTGCAGTTTTTTTTCACAGTGCATTGTGTTCTGCATCCTGATTGGCTAAACAGTCTCCAAGCTCCTTCTCTACCTGTGTGCCAATAACGTTACAGTATTTAAATATAAGTAATACAGCTTGGCCATTCAGGAGATGAAAGCTGAAAATTTTGAATGCTTGCTGGAAAAAACTGTGGCCAAAAGCAGCGCAAAACCCGACCGGAAGCTCGTTTGGCGAGATCCATCACTCTGCCGTGGATACAGCTGTGAATCTCGCGGGGCAGGTTGGAGGACATGCTTTAAAGACATGACTCCGGATCACATTAAGGCCCGATTGATGAACACGCACATCCGCTGACCTAAAAACAGGTTTTGTTCTTTGGTTTCGATGTAGAGTATTTAATTATGCTGTATAATAATTGTAAAAACTAAAGGTAACAACTTGGCGGATTTCACTTATCGCGGGTTATTTTCGGAACACAACCCCCACAAAAAATGAAGGATCACTGTATAGGTTTTTTATACACCAGTAACAGTGATAACAAAGACGGGTTAAAGAGTTTCTTTGTTTGAATGGTTGGAAGCACAATGGTAACATGGTATGGTCAGTATGAGTACACAGAGAGAGACTGAGGTTAGATTTTCTTTTAGTTTTGTTTTTTTTATTCACTGGAACTGGAAGGTCCTGGGTTCGATTCCCGGCCAGGGGTCTTTCTGCATGGAGTTTGTATGTTCTCCCTGTTCATGAGTGGGTTCTCTCCAGGTACTCCAACTTCCTCCCGACCTCACTTGGGACAAGGGTGTATGAAAGTGAATGAATGGAACTCCATAACCACTGGCTGTCTTTACCGGTCTCTACATAATAACGAATTAAGTGAGAAGTCATGAATAAAAAATTTGGACACTTATATTAGGACAAAACAACTGAAGCATGTTTTCTGGAGGAAACCTTAGAATGACTGGAATCAGATGATTTTTATCTGGGTAGGTCCCAACTGGTGACAATGAAATCCAATATTTTTCTGATTAGTGAACACACCATGCCAAACCTCTATCAGGGTGCACCAACAGCTCTCTTCAGTCTGGACACAGTTACAGAGGGAAGAAAACTCAATTAACCATTTTGAGCGAATGAGGTGTTTAACACTTAGAAGTAGAAAATGATTTATAGGTTCATGGGTATATCAGCTGTCTATTGAGGATGGTACTGTAAACCGTTTGAACTATCTATTAGTCATGTCCCACTTTTGGAGATTTGGTAGGAACATTACCTGCTCTGGAATGAAAAAAAGCTATTTGAGTCCGACACGCCCTGGGGATATTTTAAGACCAGCAAAGGAACAAAGCAATCAGCTTTTTTTCTCCCCATCTACCAGGAAGTCTGGATTACAGGAAAGTTACTGTTTTATTCTTTAGAGCTATCAACCTCTGTCTGTCATTAAGCATGTTGGGTTTAGAAATCTTGGCAGCCTTTTGCAAATCTAAGGCTGGGTTCACACTGCAGGCTGAAGTGACCCAATTCAGATTTTTTTTTGACGTAATGCGACCTGTATTCGATCTTTTCATGGCAGTGTGAACAGCAGATTGGATTCTTTTTCGAATGTGACCCATATCAGATACGTATCCGATTCAAATACGACCCAACGCCTGGACCCAACGTCCAGGCGGCATTCATCTGAACTGAACGTCACCGATTCTCAACAAATCTCACTATTCTGTATCCTGATACGTGCAAGTGGGAAGAAAAACAACAACCATGACAGACTATATGATGATTAAGTTGATAATATGCTGCTCTGGCCGGACAACAACTTCAAATATGTAAGCTAAGCTCCACCGTTAGCCTCCATGTTTACTTCCGTAAACACTGAGCACTTCTTTTTATAGCGGTTGGCAGAACACTGAGAACGCTGATGCTATTGCAGCCTCTAGTGTGCATGGGGGACAATTTTAGGTCGTTTGCCCGTTCACACTGCAGAACACATACAAGTCGCATTTACTGGCAGAGGGAACGGCCCAGGCAAAAAATTCGGAATTGCCAAAAAATCGAAATTGGGTCACTTCAGGCTGCAGTGTGAATGCACCCTAAGTTAAGACAAGTTTCTACGTGTTCTACTAGCAAATAGAAACAGATGAATGTTTCTATTGCCTAGAAACATTATAGTTAGTAAAACAAATCTAACTGATGGTGCCAATTGCTAATAATATGGACTCTGAATACAGCTCAATTGTAAGATAACTGTGTTGCAGTTTTTCCCAAATGTTAGTTTGAAAATTTTACCACAGTCATTACAACTAATAGTGCTAATTTATATGCAATGAATAACAAGCCTTATTATATGTAATAGTAGGTATGCCGGGCTAGTTGGCGGCACTGTAACACTGCCACACAATGATACAAGAAACACAGAACGGTGTTATGTATATTTCTGGTTGTCCGAGACGTCGAAGCCATGTGGATGAACAGACTAAACATTAAAACCTTTTGTGGATACACCTAAAATCGTCTCGTCAAAATAACTTTGCACTTAAAAAAAAATCAATGTGTATTTTAGTCACTAAAAATATACATCTGGAATGCCTTTGAAGGGATGTAGAGTCCATCCAACTGGCCAAATATTTTATCGCAGACTTCAAATCTCACTCAGCTACACCACTTCTGTCAGGAGGATTTGAACGGAATTCCAGCTCATTAATGTGAAAAATATTTGAAAGAATATGAGACACCTTTGATTCATGTCAGACAGTTTAAAAGACAATTTACTAAATATGCTGACGCAAAGACATTTAAAGAAAAACAAATTATAAAGATATCCCCTTATTCTGGTATTTAGTAAATAGAGATAATGTTAGGAATCTTATATGACCTGAGCAAGAAAACTTCCAAGTCTGATCAGACAGTGAGGAAGAAAACATTATCATTGTATGTAAAAATGATGCAAAAAGTTTAAATTCATTACCCAGAACTGAACATTTTAGTAATAAATTAAATATACCTGTAATGAAAACAAATGTAGACTTAAAACAGAGAAAGTTACAACATAAGGTAATAAAAATTTTACATTGCATCTTAATGTTAAACTGCAGCAAGTGTATGTTTATAAAGTAGGGTTCACCAAGAGGGCACAACACAGTGCTGGGCAACAGGAACTTTAAAACCAAAACAGAAGAAGTGAGCTCGCTGGGTCTCAAGTGGAGATATAAAAGGCGTTGACCTTTATTCGTGGAAGCTGTGTTATCTGTCTGGTAATTTGGGCCTGCAGCCAAAAGCACAAGGATAGGCAACGTGGACGGACAAAAACTCTTTATGATCTTTTCAAGCACACAATTTAAACACCTCATATCGTTTTATCTCAACATTTACTAATGTCATCAATGTCCTTCACTGACCTCACTGTGATCCACTTAGAAATTACATAACCAAAGTGCAACTGGACACTTCATCTTGATACCCACCGTGGAAATTCATCAGCTTACTGGACAGGCTCATCAAAATTACGTCGAGCCGCACTGATCTAATCCAGATCAAAACCAGTCAGTGAGTCAAAAATAACACCTTACTAAAGTACAGACAGGAAAGCTATCCAGTTCCGACACAATCGAAACATCATAATTCCTCTTACGCAATACTCCAAAGTCGTGAGCAACGCTAAGATAAGTTAAGAGTAAACCTTAGATAACTTGTGCTTCATCTTGGACATAAAAATCAGCAGAAATGCACCAATAAGCCTTTTCAAGACCTGGTCAGATTTTCATTCCTTGAAGTTTGACCTGCTAATTACGACTTTTCAGAAGGTGGTGAGGAAATGTGCTGCAAGTTTTTTGACTAACACAAAATGTATACATCAGACAGAATACACAAAACGCAAAATGCATCAAAGCAGATTGTGAATTTGAGTAATCAGTTTTGCTTTACTTAATGAATGTTTATTGCATGGTAAATATTGTTTTGTGTTTTTTGTGACATATTTTAATCTTTATTCTCTAATATAGCTTTTGTAAACTGAGGAGCACCTGTTTGCCATGGCAACAAGAGCATCACCTTGCACTGCAAACGGGCGCTTTCAGGTCAGCGCTAAAGAGGAATTGCCCTCAGTTAACCTGAATACTTGATCTTTGTTCCCTTATGACCCCAGTTGACATAGGTTTTACTTAATGATTCAAACGAATCACTACATTGCTGACTATCACAATGACCGAAATTGTAAATAAAATGTCCGGTGTGTTCATATCTCCTGCTGTCACATTTTGTCCACCTAAAACCTCAAACAGAACGAGCTGCACTTGAAAAGACAGGACTCTTCTAGATGCTAACATGTCTAGCATCTAGAGCTAACTGTTAGCTTCACTGCAATGATAATAAAGCCCATGTTAACTAGTGAAAGACCGAAACAGAAACCTTACCTTTACCTTTCCGGAATTCGTTCTTTAACGACCGGGACGTTTTCATTAAAGGTGTCCGAGACCTGGTAAACAGGATTAACGCCATGCTCTGTGGGCTAAAGTTGCTCCTTTTAAACTGCGAGTTAAAAAGCTAGCTGCTCGGCTCGCTAGCCTCAGCTTATACTAGAGGTTAATTAAACGTCCTACTAAAGCGAAACATAGAAACCCAAACTAATTGAACTTAAACGGTATCAGGAGCTCGTTTATGTGGTCAGTGGAAAATATAACCCCATGTCGTGTCCTTCCTTTCCTTTCACGCGCATGACAGAAAGCAGCCGGGGAAGCTTCTGAATGACGTCAAACCTTACGTTCAGCACATGCTTCCGGTTAAGTTTAAAAATAAAAGCTTTTTATTCACCGATAAAAGTCAGATTGTTTACATAAAAAGTAATTTAATATAAAATGCAATTTAATTAGAAGTAGCAAAATAAATATTCAAATAAAAAAACAAGTCATAAACCATAGTTTAGATAAAATAAACTCCGCGAACAGTTAATAAAGTTGAAGTAAAAGTCAGCCTAAAAGACAACTTGCTTTCAGGATGAGGCCTTTAAGGTGGCCATGCTGAAAGCAAATTGTGTGGATGGTAATAGGAAAACAAAGCCTCAACATTAATTTTATGCGTAACTGGAGGATCAAAACACCAGAAGGAGGTGTTTTTAGCCACTAATTTGTTGGAATAATTTCCTGTTGTCTTTCTGTAGACGATACACTGTGACAGACTGGTGACCTGTCCAAGGTGACCCCACCTCTCGCCCAGAACGTCAGCTGGAGATGGGCACCAGCAACCCTCCCGACCCCACTAAGGGACAAGAGTGTAAAGATAAAGGATGGATGGATGGTTGTTTTATTTATTTATTCTTGTAAAATGACTTGAGGACACACCTACTGTCAGCGCTGTATAAATGAACTGAATACAAATTAATCGAATTAAGGTTTTTCAAATGTAAAACTCAAACATTTCAAATTCTGGACAAAGTGAAACAGAATCCTTTGACTCAGACCGACAGCATACACATGCCACAGAGAAAAGTGCCAAACCACAAGGTGGCGCTGTAACCAAACTTTCACAATATTGAAAGACTTGTTTATTTTACGTTTCAATTGTTTAACCTGACCCAGACTTTTAAGTGGCTTACTGAGGATTGAGAAAAGGAATTTGTGATGGCCACTCCAAAACATTAACTTTTTTGTCACTAAGACACTTTGTAAGTAATTCGGTGATCTGCATAAGGTTGCTTTATTGTCCATTTCAAAGACCCATTTGTGTTCTAGCTTTAAATTATCTTAATATTTCCTCATTGTGTATTTTATGAAATGCACAGTTCCTCAGGCAGCAAAATTCCCACATAGTGTGACGACACCACCAAAATACTTAACAGCCGGGATGATGCGTTCCTTCAAATTATCATTATGGCCAATCACTTCAAGTTTAGTTTCATCAGACCAAGGGATGTATTTCTGAAAATAAGGTTTTTGTTCCTGAGTGCATTAGCTAACTATAATTTGGATTTGCATGTTGTTTTGGGAGTAATGGAGTCTTCTTCTATGAGTGGCCTTTTAGCCTATGTCAGTGCTGAACATGTTCCACTATGGATATGACTCATTCACCGACTTCAGTGGGGATCTTCACAGAGTCTTTTGTTTTTGTATTAATGTTGATGTATGTTCCACATCAAAACATGTTCATTTTGACATTGTGACTAAAGGACATTTCAATGGTGTTTGCGTAAAATCATTTTGACTGATGATTGAGGCAACTTCAGGCATTTGGAAACTTGATGAACCAATGATGAATTAGTCTTGTGGAAATCCACAAGAAGTTCTAAAAGAAAACTTATGACCCTATTTCTTTATGCATTCAGTTTGATTTTTGTGCAACAACAGCTTGTGCAAGTCTGGTGTAGCATTGTTTTTGTGTTTTTTTTTTAATGGATAGAGACATTTATAGAAATTGTTTACTAGGAACTTTCCAAAAAAGACAAATACATTTTTAGAGTTTGGCCTAAAACTTTGAACATGTTCAGTCCATCTCAATATGTATATATAAAAAAAGAAACTTGTGTAAGTAGACCATTTTACTACTACTCTAGGGCAAGGGGGCCACACACCTGTAAATCCAGCCTGTAAATAAGAGCCAAAAGACAGGAAGACCGTCCACAGAGCAGGGTGAGGTCAAACTGGGTGAAGAAGTGGAGGGAGGAGTATGCGTACCTCGCTGTTCACCTGGACAACAGACTGGACCGGAGATGCAACAGTAAATACAAGGCACTGTGCAAGGAGGAATTGTTCATACAAAGGAAACATTACTTAACATCCTCGTCATGAGACTATCATACAACAATAGTCTTCAGTCAGAGGCTTTTTCAGGTTGCTGTAACACACACTGCTACAAGAGATTCTTCCTGCCCATTCAGAAACTCCTTAAATAATATGAGTTACAAGAACGTTTCATTTCCTGTTGGGATTAACAAAGCATTTTTTTTGGTTGAATAATTGTGAAACAAATCTAACTCCATACAAGTCTAACGCAAAACTTTCATCTTTAGAAAGGCAACTATATTTGAATACAATTCACTTATGTGGGTGAGTTTTTATTAAGAGTTTTGATTTTCGGTCACATCTTTATTGTATTTAAATGATGTGCGCTTAAAAGTATATTTGACGTTTTACTCTCGAAATTTTGTGCATAGTTGTAAAATTAAAAAAGAAATAAAAAGTAGAGTGAAAGCAGAGAGGGGACACCGAGGTCAGCTCCTTTCTACGGTTGGATTTTTTTGAAAGAACCGGTTGGATACTCGCTGCTCTGCTCGCGACCAATCGGAAGTGAGCTTTTTTCCCGCTGGTCGGCCCCGGAGTTTGAGTTTCCCGCAAGCTTTTTTATTCGACTTGAATGAAATGATTCGCTTTCCAGGATGAATATGAGCAATTTTTCCCTTTAACCATCCCAGAGGATATTCGACAGGTAAACACAGAGAAGCGGTCCTCTATGACAGTGTCAGTCCGAAGCTGTTTGCTAGGATGAGATTTTTAGCGGACATTTCTTGAGGCCGGGCTTCCATTTTAGCAAGCCGACTAACTATGCTAACGTTAAGCTAGCAGTTTGGCTTGGCTTCTATGGTACGCTCAAGATAGCCACGGTTAGCTTTCTTGCAGCAAGCTGTCATGGCGCCTACAATTTAAGAATGACTTTGAAATAATGGCTAAACAACTTAAACACATTAACCTCCTCGCCGTTACTACTTCCGTTGTTTGTCAAGGAGTTGTTTGAGCCCTTTTGCTAATATGTTTTCCATTTAGAATTTTGGAGGCGGCTTTGTCTATTTGCTGGAGTCCGGTGTAATGGCTGACTACCGATGACAAGAGATGCGGCTCAACAGGGAATTTCTCGGTTGCTTGAATCCATGAGATTTCCAGCATCGCTCCTTTCTCTCCAGGTTATAGTCGGAGCCTTTCTTGCATGACATGATAGCTGAAGTTCCTCTTTCTTGCTAGCCGGTAAAAAGCGGGTGTTTTGACGCCGACTATATTATTTTAGCTGTGTTCTTGTGCTGCTACTGGTAATGTTACCCACATTATACGTCAATATTAATTCCATTATTAGGAGTCCAACTGAAACGCGTTGACTTTCAGCAGTTATTCGGCCTCCGGTTCGCTTCGCTCCTGCCTGTCAGCTGCTTCAGTTTCCGCGGCTTTTGCAACGATTGTTAGTAGCAGTTTTCACTCACTGGAGCTTTTACCGAATACGGGGAGCCTTCGCCCTGCGTGGCCCCGGTCTGCAGCCAGCACCTTAACCGCTCTTCTTCCAAGCGAACTCAGTAATGTCGTGGTGAGAGAATTTCCGGCTACTCGGTGACCTTATTTGATGTTTAAAATGGATATTCTGACCATAAACTGGAGTAGACCTCCTCAGTTATGCTTTTTCACATATTTTTATGTTAATAATCTAGGTTTTAACGTTCTAAATATGCCGTTTGCGTACATTTATGTGTAAAACCATGTCAGTTTATTGTAAAATTTCTAAAACGCCGTTGCTTAGAGATGAATTTGCGGTTGCAGTGAACTCTCAGGTCGACCCTTTGCTGAGGGGCCTGAATAAAATAGAATTTCAGGGGCCCACACACACAGTTAAGCCCTCCAGACAGCACAACGCCACTGAACTCCCTTTTTATATTGTCCAAGCTTAATCGTTGTCCTGTTCTGAACTTTACAACGTGTCTACAGTTTAAGTAATGAGCCAGTAATGTATTAAATTGGATAATGCAGGCAGTTTTTGGGCCACATGTGGCAATTTAGATGTTCTGGATGGTGGAAAAGCAAATCTGAAGATGAAAAGAAAAAACAAACTAATTCTGAATGTGTGTGTTTTCTATGGATGTAGCTGCGTAGCACTCAAAAGAAATGCTTGGAATTCAGTTTTCAATGTTATGGCTGGTGGTCGTGAATACACACCTTGCATGCAAATAAGACACTGCCTGTTTTTCTTGTTTCAGCTGTTGGCAAAATATCCTGGCACCTGACATAAATGATGCTAAAGGTTACAGAGTGTGCTGGAGGCGATGGTTTACTGTTCCAGTTTCCCATTGTGGCGCAGCACAGTCATTAAAAAAAGAGGAAATTGCTCACTTGATGTGCAGGGAATGTTTCAGGCTTCTTTGTTTTCATTATTTTTAGGTAAGGTAATTTTATTTATATAGAACATTTTCAGCAGCAAGGCGATTCAAAGTGCTTTACATGAGTTAAAAGGAAATACAAATAAAAGTTTGTTTGTATTGCTTACGACCATTTTAAAGTGTATGTGGAAATCAGGCATCATGTCTGATCAAAAAGGAATCAGCCTGTTGTGTTATAAAGGGCCAGTATTATGGAAAATCAACTTTTTTGAGCTTTACATCATGTTATAATGTTGTTCCCTCATCAAAAACATACCTGGATTATTACCTGGATTCTTTAAAGCTTGTTTGAGAAATCCTTTAATCTCCCATGGCAACCATTCAGCTGGACCTAGCTCTGCCTTCGAGGACAAAGCTCCTCCTCGATGCTGCAGTTTCCAAACTTCTGCGCTTCGGCCTTACAGAGCAGCAACTCCCCCACTCGGCTCCTTCAGACTAGCCAGGAGCAATTAGCAAACACCTGGTGGAGCTGAGCATCTGTTGAGCTCTTTATCGGATCTTCTTAGTGCAATGCTGGTAAAAATGTTGTTAAAGGGTTAAGAGAGGAGCCATGTTGTGACAACTTCCTGAAGGCGGAGTTTCAGATAGACCAGGAATTTTTAAAGAGGCAAAGGCCCAATTTCAAGATGTTAATATATATAAAATTTCTTTTGATTCATATTTAATATATTTTTAAAACGACTGACGTTAACATAGTTACATGGTTGTACTATATAATGATTGGATGCGGCTGGAAAATGCGTGATTCTGGCCCTTTAACTGGTGTGTATGTGTGTTTCTGCTGCAGTTCGGTGAGCGAGGACGGGTCAGATGGGATGGACAGCATCGGTAGCTCCCTGCCTGCAATGCCTGAACCATCCAACCCGATCAGCATGAAGCAGCCGCCCGAGTCCCTGAGCACCCTGAAGGGCCGGGCGGACCTGGGCAGCGACCCGGCTCTACTGATGGACAAAGCCGCCGTGCAGCTCGCCGCCACGCTCCAGGACGGCGTCCTCCAGAAGATGTCCGGCCACAACCACAGCAATCACAGCCACGAGAGGCTGAAGGACCTCACCTCCCTGGTGCTGAACGGCGATCAGGACGCTTTGCCCAAGCTCTGCACCCCAGAGCCGCCCATGCTGAAAGGCGACGAGGCGCCCGCCACTAACGACGCCCACCAGCACAACCGCACGCCTCATGCCGAGGCCGAGCTGAAGGCGACCGTACCGCAGGCGGCGGAGCAGCACCCACTGGAACCTTCCTGTGCAGACGGGACAAGCTTGGTCACAGCCACAGACAGCGCTTCACCTGGACCTGAGCTGGGACAGGAAGGGAAGAAAAGGAGGGGGCGACCCAACAAACTTCTTCTGAACCGCAGCTCTGTCATCGCCATGGAGACGCCTGACCACACCGAGGTTATCAGAGAAGTGGAAGCAGCAAATGAGGTAGAAAGGGAAAAATCTCTCCATTAAGTGTCTTATATTGCTGGTTTAGCCGTCGATACTGAGATATTCTACAGTTTTCAAATGAAGAATATTATTACTGTATATTATTCTTCTTAATTTTTTTTATTTTTTCTGGAAAAAAAATTACTAAATTACCGTATTTTCCGCACTATAAGGCGCACCTAAAAACCTTAAATTTCCTCAAAAGCCGACAGTGCGCCTTATATATGGACCAATATTGAGCCACAACTGGTCTAGCAACTACGGTAAGCAGCTGCCAACTTCATTTTCCCCGTAGAAGCGCGCAGTGCATGCTGGGATATTGTCAAAAAACTGGTTTGTTAATAAAGTTTGACTGACCGATCTACCCATAGACATGTCTATGGTTTCTACCTACCC
>CAEGAF010107956.1:0-25924 GCA_903067075.1 Micropoecilia bifurca | reverse complement strand
TATATAAACTAGAAAAAATACACATTAAGTTCTGTTACCAACAAGATTAGAAATATTTATCTTAAAACTGATTTAACTACAAAACTACAATTTTCTTATATTTTGCGCTATTTGATGTTTTTTGGAACTATTACAGTTTTATTTGCATGTAAAGCGCGACTGAAAATTACATTTCCAAAAAAAGCATTTAATTTAAAAACAAAACATCTCATTACAGCCATAATCAAATAATGACACAACAAATAATGCAACTATTTGAAAGGGTCAAAATTTGGCGGTGCTCTTATTTTGAAATCCCGTTTGATAATAGCAGCCTAGCAGCGCCCAACTCACCGGAAGCAGTTACGAAAGAATTAAAAGTAGCCCCCCAGTTTCTGCTCCGCCATTTTCGCAACAGCTAAGAGCGCACTGTGCTATTCCACTAAGTCAATCTGGTAATACCAGCCTTTCTGATTTGCAATAGTAATTTTAGGTTTCTTAATACCTTCACCAGGTCAACAAAATGTCGAGCGAACAGGGAGAAAACAACATCGAGGCGACTATCGAGTTGCCGCAGCAGGAGTGAGTCCATTCATTGTCGTTTTCTTTGTTGTAGCTAGCGAGTTAGGCCTAGCGGTTCTGTATCAGCTAATATACTATCATTTATGTTCCGTTAAAGAAGATTCCAGAATATTTTTACAAAATGTGTATGGCATATAGTTCTTAATTCGACGAGGTGCATGCATTTTATCTTTGCTGCGATTTTAATCGAATCACTAAATACGGCTAGACGTGGGATCCGTCTATTTCCTGGCGCCACCTAAGTCGAGTGCTTAAATCAGACTGTTGTTGGCGTAGATCCTTGATCATGTAGATCATAAGTTCACGTTTCTTGGAAAAGAAGATGGATAGTGTTTTTCTGTGTCGCGCCAGATCTGTTTTATTTGTCCTATTACTGTTTTAGACCGATTTTTAGGGCACTTTGCCATGTGGTCAAAGGGTAGTCCTGCCGACTTGGAGCCTTAAGTAACTTTTTTTAGGTTAAACAATGTATTCTTTTATAGTGTTATTTCTTTTCTTTATATGATTTAAAGTAGTTGTTGAATTTGCATCACTATTTTTTTTTCTTTTTTCCTTTTCAGAAATATTGCTTGAAATTAACTTTGAAATTTAACTTTTGTTCTCCAGAGGAATTAATGGGAAACCCAAGATTGAATCCGGTTCAAGCAGGAAGGAGAGACCCCCTAAGAGAGGTGGAGGCGGTCGCTATGATCCATATGGCAACGTGAAAAGATACAGAGTGTTTGTCAGTAACATCCCCTACGATGTGAAATGGCAAGCCCTCAAAGACCTGATGAAAGAAAAAGGTAAGACTTTTTGGCAAGACATTTAAGTGTGTGGTTTTTTTTTAGGCATCCGCATCCAGGGTTATTTTTGTTTGACCATATCACTTCTGAAGGCCTTGTCGGAGTGGTTCTTCAGATTGTTGGGAGTTTTTTTGGAGCATCACCACAAACTAAGGAGTTGCTGCCTTTTTGTACAAGTGCTGTGTGCCTGGATTGAACATGGATTCGCCGTCGAGGTTATTGTAACCGCTGAGGTGTTTGTGAAATGGAGGTTGTTATTAAAGCAAGTTGACTAATGCGAAAATCCCTTGGCTTGGGATCTTGAATGGCATAATGAGGTTTACTCTTAACAAGTGTCTGGAAAATATGGAACCAGCCTCATATTGTCTTATCAGTTGGAGTATCTAACCATCTGTATATGTTGAAATTATGTAAAAAATTTGTTGGAAACATGTGCAATTATAAATAGTTTTGTGCAGAAATTTTGATTTCTGCAAAGATTACATTATCTTCTATTTGCATGAAGAGTTGAATAGCTATGGGATATCGGAATTGATCACATGTCATTAGCCATGCAATGAACTGCTAAGTTAAAGAATGTGTTTATAAATGGAACAGTCTTTTTGGAGAAGGATGGCCAAGTGTTCGTTTCTGTCAACTGTTGAGTTAAATTGCATTTTCTTTTTTAGGTGTGACCTTGACAAGCAAACATTTTCTCAGCAGATCTCCATGTTGTGCCACACAGAGCTCTTGGCTGGGGATTTCTGTGGGGTACAGGTCTACAAAACAAAGCAGCTTCTTTTTGTACTGTCCTTGTTTTGAAAGCTTAGGTCACTGACGTCCATTTGGTGAACGGACATGTGACCTGGAACATTGACAGTGGTCGCCATTGTATTGAAAATGGATATTTTTAAAATTTAGTTCCTTTTTTTTCTTCTTCTTTTTGCAACTCACCACTATTGGAACAGGTTTGTAGTAAAAGAAGCATCCTTTGCTCAAGAATTTGTCGACTTTAAGAACACGGTTATTTTTGTAGTTGCAGATCTGATGGGAAGGTTTCATTGCATTAGGGTGAGGGACAAAATGGCAACATTTGACAAAGTATCACTAGGTGTGTCCTGAAATAGGCAGAGGTTTTGTATGGGATTTTTCTAACTTGAAATTGTATGGTCAGAAAAACTACATGGAGAAGGTGGTCTTCACTGTTTTAGCCAAATCTGAAGGCTATTTATTTGTCATTTAAACAGTTGGTTTCTGCAATCTACTGCTTTTGTTGTTTCTGGAGAATTCATACAAGGACAGGCAAGAAGTCTTATTACACGTTTGTTTTTTTAAAAGATCCAAGCTTGTTTTTTGTAGACCTGTACCATATTGTGCTGCTGAGGTGCTGGGGGACAGCTCAGGACTCTAGCAGTCGGAGCTCATCGGCCTTCCTCCTTGTTTCTGCTCTAAACCCCCATTGTTCTCTCGGCTTCTCTCCCCTTGGTGTGTGTCGTCTCTGGAATCTGATTTGTAGTGGGTGAGGTAACGTACGTGGAACACTTAATGGACGCAGAAGGCAAATCGAGGGTAAGTGCAAATACATACAATCAAAATACATGATTAAACCTAGACAAACACGTGTTTGTCAGCCTTGGTTTCCTTAGTTAAATTGCTGGGAATTGTTCAGAAATAGAAACCTGGTGGAGTTCTTGAGATGGTAACGTGCTGGAGGCGTGTTTTTGGTGGTGTCGTCTGTGCCACTGATTTGAGGCCATCCTGAACCGTTGATGGTTTTTAAACAGGACATCAGCATTACTTGCTTCCAATCCTGTGGATTGAATAAGATGATAATTTCCCTTTTGGTTGCTGGATTTGTTCCTTACGACTTAAGGGGTTTACTCTGCAAGATGTTGTTACAAAGCTGTTTGATGTTTTTGTTAAACGTAATTGGAAAAGATACCTTATTAAATTATCTTAATGGAGTGGAAACCTATCGTATTGTGGAGTTTCTTCCCTTTGGATGGTTTGAGATGAGAAACTGATATTTCACTATTCCTGCTTGGCCACTGACTGTTTTGGGAATATTTGTCAATCTGATTTACATAGGCTTTGTGAAGACTTTTGTGTGTTTCACTCTTGCTTGTGCATGTCATTTCCATTTTCAACATGTCAGTGAAATAACCAGTTAAATATTATCATTTCTAATTTCAAATTTTTTTTTTTTTTGTATTGCCTGTTCTGATTACTTCAATCAAAAGGGTTGCGCGTAAGTACACATTTCTTTCATATTTACCTTCTGTGTATATCTGGTACAGGAAAGTAGGACCCTGCATTTCTGATTTCGGATGTTTCTTTTAGTGTTGTTGAGTTCAGAACAGAAGAACTTATGAAGAAAGCAGTGGATAGTGTCAACAAGCACAATCTCAACGGGCGGCCTCTTAAAGTGAAGGAGGTAAACTGTGGGGGGAAAGAAGGAGTGACACATTTTGGATGCATTTCAGGTTCAAAAAGCTTGAGTGATTATGCTTTTTTTCTATTAGGATCCTGATGGTGTTATTGCTCAGAGAGAAATTGGCAAGTCCCAACAAGCTGGAGGTCACCCAGGAGGCATGGGAGGAATGGGAGGCATGGATCGCATGGGCGGGATGGATCGGATGGGGGGCATGGATCGGATGGGGGGCATGGATCGGATGGGGGGCATGGATCGGATGGGGGGAATGGATCGGATGGGGGGAATGGATCGGATGGGGGCCGGACCAGGAGCCCCCCTGGTCACCATTCCTCCCAGTCTTTTGAACAACCCCAACATCCCCAATGAGATCATTCATGGTCTTCAGACTGGCAGGATTGGAAGCACCATCTTTGTGGCCAATGTGAGTTTTCAAGAGTTTTAGAGATGCTGTTGAACTTGCATTTAAAATTAAATCTTAGTATTAAGAAATAAGAACATAACCTAAATATCATAAGTAAGCCTAAACTTTACAATAAAAATTCCAAGGATTCTTTAATTTTATTTTTTGATTTACTGCTACAACCTCACTAGAATAAAAAGCTGGTGAATTATACTGAAAGAACTGGGTCACAGTTTTTGTTTTATAACTGATCTCATCAATTGTTGTTGCAGCTGGATTACAAAGTGGGATGGAAGAAGCTGAAAGAGGTGTTCGGCATGGCAGGTGTCGTGTTGAGGACAGACATTTTGGAGGACAGGGATGGGAAAAGCAGAGGCATGGGGACAGTGACGTTTGAAATGCCCATTGAAGCAGTCCAAGCTGTCTGTATCCTTTATCATATTAAGTACATCTTATTTTTATTTTTACAACTTGGTCTTCTATCATTTTGTGTGCATTTCCTTAATTATCCCTCAGCTATGTTCAATGGGCAACTCTTATTTAACAGGACCATGCATGTCAAGCTGGTATGTCACAAAGCCTTGATTTTTAAATCAATTTTGTTGCAAAGGTGGACATCATTTTAAATGTTCTTTGACATGCCTTTTTTTCCCTAGGATGAGAAATCGCTCCCTAAAGATTTTGGACAACCAGATAGAGGATCCTCTCTTCCCCGTAAGTATACTTTACATATATTTTCAGGCTTGATTTCATTATAACAGCTATTTCTGAAAATATTGTGGATTAAGTCTTCCCAAAGTAATAGCAAAAAAACAGTAATACATGTTGAACATTTCAGTGCTGGGAAAATTATGTGCTTTCCCCAGTTCGGTTCATACATGGTACGATTGAGAGTTAAAGTTTGTATCTTGTGTAGATAGGAATTTAAAGCTTTGGGATTTTTCCCTGAAACCAGGTGGACTGAGTGGTATTGGTTTGGGATTGGGACCTGGAGGTCAGCCTATCGATGCTACCATGCTTAATAGAGGAAGTGGAGGTGGTGGTGGTGGCGGCATGGGGAACATGGGCCCTGGAGGTAACCAACACTTTCTTTTGACATTTTAAGTAAGTCTAGTGAACTGTATTGTTACAAAAACTTTTCTCCCCTTCAGGAATGGATACTATGGGATTTGGCAATGTGGGCGGTCGCATGGGAGGAGGTAAGCTTTTAAATTTGCATCAATAAATTTGACCCTCAGGAGATGAAATATTCCACACTTGAACATGATCAGCAAATTTGGCATTAAGACCATTTCATCAATGTTTTCAGGAATGGAGAACTTTGGCGGAATGAACGTGGATCGTTTTGGTTCTTCGGGCATGGGAAGAATGAACGGTAAGTTCGGGTTGAGACTCCAAGGCAAGCGTGCTACTCTTCACGTCTTGCCGGATGTTTCTAATGGTTTCATCTCTTGCATTGTCAGAGATGGATCGTGGGATTGGTGGTGCTTTTGACAGGGAATTTGGGCGAAATGAAATGGGAATGTCTCGCAATAATTTTGGAGACTCCTTTGAAAGAGGAATGGGTTAGTACTTACTGGATTGTTCCAAAGCCCTTGTAGTGCTTTCTTGTGCTCGGACGATTAAACGTTGCTTTTCTCTGTTAATTTCTGCAGGAAATTCCCTCGGCATGGACCGCATGAACACCGGGATGGACCGCATCGGAGGCAGCTTGGATCGCATGGGAGGAATGGGCATGGACAGAATGGATCGAGTGTCTGACCTGGACAGGATGGGATCTGGCTTTGACCGTATGGGCTCTGGGATGGACCGCCTGGGGCCAAGTATGGACCGGCTCGGACCAGGCCTGGACCGCATGTCATCAAGCATGGACCGCCTCGGCCCTGGAGGATTTGACCGACTCGGCCCATCTAGTCTGGATCGCATGGGAGGCAGCATGGACTTTGGCTCCTCCATGGGTATGGATCGCATGGGCAACACCGGGCTCGATAGAATGGGAACCAGCTTCGATCGCATGGGCTCTGCTGGAGGCCTCGACCGTTTCTCCTCTGGAGGTCTTGACCGCATGAGTTCTGGGATGGACCGAATGGGATCTGGAGGCGTCGGTGGTCAGTTTGATCGCGCTGCAGATATGGACCGAGGATTTGGTGGGAATTCCTTCGGAGGAGCCGGAGCTGGAGGGCCTGGAAGTGGTGGAGGCAACATGAGGAAGGGTTGCCAGATCTTTGTCAGAAATGTAAGCTTCCAGATGTGGCTTAATTTAGAGGGTGTATAAGTGTCTTGAGTTTTAAACTTGTAATGGATTGTGTTTTTCAGCTGCCATTTGATTTCACCTGGAAGATGTTGAAGGACACCTTTAATACATGTGGTAAAATTACCTTTTCTTTTTCAGGAAATGTAAAAACTAGTAGGGTTTCAGATCCTATCTTGTCCTTGTTTGACTTTTTTTTTTTACCATATTCAACATTGTCATTGCAGGCATGGTCCAGTATGCTGATATCAAGATGGAGAATGGGAAATCCAAGGGTTGTGGCGTGGTCCGTTTTGACAACCCTGAAACTGCTGAGCGCGCCTGCAGAAACATGAACGGCTTCCGTCTGAACGGGAGAGAGATCGACGTTAGGATTGATAGAAACGCATAATTCATACATCTGTGTTGTCAGATGAATTTAGTCAGTAATGTCTAAAACATTGTTGCTCATCAGATTTGTCCTTCAGTATACTTGGTTTAGTAAATGTTGGTAAAAGTTTTTTTTTGTTTGTTTTTAGTTGATGCGTTTAGTTAGGAAATTGTAACAGTAGATGTTTTTAGTTTTAGGTTATTCCGGTGTTCTACTTTTTAGAGACCAAATTTTACATTTTTTCTTTTTTGTTCTGCTATGCATCACCTGTCATTGCCTTTGTTCTGTAAGGTGTTTTGCTAAATAAAACAAGTTGTATGAAAATGTCTTGCCTTTGTTTTGTTTAATCCTCCTGTTATGTTCGCTTCTGAAGTACAGCAATAATCTTCCTGGGTCAATTTGACCTGTGGAGTGCTTAATCTTGCAACAGTGTCAGAAACCAAAAAAGGCCTCCAAAACATTTTTGTATCTAACTCCAATGCTGACTATTTCAATTAATATTTGTGCAATTATGGCTTCTTTTTATTTCTCAAAAATAAAGGATAAATGATGACAAATTTCTCATTTACTCATTTGGACATAAAAAATGTAATTACATTTTCTTATGTCCACTAAAAAAACAGCAGACAAAAAAATTATCCATGAAATTTATCTTTTGTAAAACAATATATAATACATTTTGAATCGTTTTTTTTAATGGGTGATCTATATAATTGAACTTTAGATACTGTATATTGTTCTGGGTCAATAAGTCATGCAGAGTATGTTTCCCTCCACTTCTGCTGAGTGTGGGTGGAGTTTAGCCATGGGAACAGAAAAGGTTCCCGTCAAAAGTTGGCTGAATATCTACTTTCTCAGTTTCCTATTGAAGTAAAGAGAATAGTGAAAACGTGGGCTTGTGTACCTGTTGTGGTGTGGTGTGTGCGCGCGCGTGTTACCTTTATTACCCTTCAACTTGGCAACAGGTGTTTTAACTATCGGGTGTTCAAATTGACCAGAACACTATCTATGTAATATGTAGACCCAGGGCGGGTTGCAAATGTATAATATTGATTCATTTTTAATTTATATGTAGAATCTACCTATTAAGACAAATAGAGAAAGTTTCATGCAAAACAAAATACTTTTAACTATTTAAAAAAAAAAACTTTAAAACGGGTCAATTTGACCCGCAACATGACAGGAGGGTTATTGACAACAGGCGGAAAAGAATTACTATTTTTATACTGAACTGAATGCGATGATGGTGCACTTATTTTAAAACCAAGACGTTATTTCTTTTTTAAGAGCAGAAGTGAAGGCGGTTCCTCTTTGCTGACGTGAAGGTCACCACCGGAAGAAGGTTACATGCACGGTATTCAAGATGGCGGCCCCCTTATGTCAGTGTTACCAGGTGAGAGCTTGGGACGCGGTTAATACTCCAGATTTGAAGAAAATAATGACAAGAGATGGGGGTTTTTATATTTGAATAGTTTTGTATATATAGTAGATTTTGGACGGCATGACTTGGCTTAACTCAGCAGTTCAATGTAGCATAAGCCAGCTGTGTTAGCTCTTATCGACGGAATCTCTTGTCATTTGGATGTGAAGCTGTATTTAGTTTATTAAAATGTTCCTATATATGCATGCCACACATAACACCCTGTTTTATTATTTCACATTTTTTAAAAAGGTGATATTCTTCATGTTTTTCCAAGTTCATGACTTTACTTTGATTTGTCAGTCTACTAAAGTCTAATGTTTGTGTTCAGATATGTCTAAGAAGAGGTCTGGTTGCCTCCCCTTCCTGTTACCTGCTGCTACCGAACAGAACCAATGTTTACAGGATATGCGGACTCCCATCAAGAGCTTCACAGGTACCAGAACCTCGTGTGACGTTTTCTGGAATGAGCAACTGAGCTTGATATTTGCAAACTGCATTTTGAGTATTACGACTTACACTTTTGAATATCGTAAAGTTTTGATTTTCAGAAAGTGAAAGTCATGTGTTATATTGACACAGACAGAATAAAACACTTTGAAGCCTTTATGTCTTGTAATTTTGATGGTTAGAACTTACAGATAAACATGAGATCATTAAAAATGTTTTAAGCAGTATTGTCATACCTTTAAACAGTGTAGCCACAATAAAGATCCCAGCATGATGTTGGAATTGGTGTAATCAAAGCCCAAACCTAAATGAAAAAAAGCATTAAACGCATTAAGTTATGAATGTTAGACTTAGGTTGGGACTTGGATTATGCCACTGCAAACATGCTGCCACCCACCGTTTTCAGGTTTTTATGTGTAAGAGAATTTCAAAATTATTTTCTTTTTTCTACGTAGTACATACTACGTTTTGTTGATGAAGCTCATGAAAACCCCTAAGAAAATACTTCATTATTTGTGGTTGTAACTTGACAAAATGTGAAAAACCTTACAGGGCATGAATGGTTTTTCGAAGGCATTATTTCTTTTTCTTTTAAATTCCCTTAAACATACTTTAAATTTATTTTGTTGTGCCTCAGCCTCCTCTTCTTCAGGTCCGGTATATGTCAGGAGAGAAAGGCAGAGGGAGAAAAGGTTTCTTGGGGGAGTTTTTGGATAACCTCAGGCAGGAACTGAACAAAAACAAAGAAATGAAAGAAAACATCAAGAAGTTTCGGGAAGAGGCCAAAAAACTTGAAGAGTCAGATGCACTGAAACAAGCTCGGAGGAAATATGTTAGTATCTCTACCCAAACAAAATTACTCTCACTTGCGTCATCTTGGCCTTAAGTGTCTTTTGACTGTTGGTCCTCTACACTTTCTTCTCCAAGAAAACCATAGAATCAGAAACAGCGAAGACCTCGGAGGTTCTGAAAAAGAAGTTGGGAACCTTTTCTGAGACCGTAAAAGAGGTATATGTGAAATTAATCTAACCGTGTTGTATCCTCTGTTTTAAATGACATGAGTTATTGTAGACTCTTGAAATGTGTTTGATTATTTGTGTGGATATTAAGGGGCTGGAAGAGGTCAGTCGTTCAGAAATTGGTAAGAAAATCAAGGAGGGAATGGAGGAAGCAGCAAAAACAGCAAAGACTTCAGCAGAAACGGTCTCCAAGAGTGGAGAGATGCTGGGGAAGACGGGAGCGTTCAAAGCAATATCTCAGGTATGCACTCAACTCAGCCCAAGCCTAAGTCATGTCGCTTTATGTTCATTTCTTTTTGTTTATTTTTCTATAAATTAAATAAATCGAGCATGATTTGTGTTATACTGAGAATGAGACTTGAGTGAGTTTTACAGGTGTTATTCCTTAATTTATTTTAGAGCGTGGAGAGTGTGAAGAAGGAGATCGGTGACCTTGGCCAAACAGGACCTTACAGACCTCCAGCCCGACTCAGAAAGAGGACAGAGTTCTCGTCCAAAGGACCAGGGGAAGACGGAAAGGTCTTTGAAGCCAACGAGTACGTGAGTGCCCATTGAGTCCTCTGATACCAAGAGGGAGGAATAACCCTTCAAATTAGGAATATGAAGTTCCACTCATTTAGGAGTTTTTTTTTATCAAACTTGGTAGCTTTCAGAGTAAAGTCAGGTAACTATAACTTGGATTTCCATTTATCATTTATTTGATGTGATGATCACCTTTTCCACCATTTCCTCAAAATGTGCCACAAAGATATTCTAGCTGAATGCATGTGCTAAAGCTTTCATTTCTGTCTTCTTTAGGAAAGCTACGGGTGTGGTGTTGCACAAAGACTCAAAATGGTACCAGCAATGGAAAGACTTCAAGGACAACAATGTGGTCTTTAATAGTAAGGAATAATCGCCTTAAATATTTCACTACATCTCTGCTGTTGTACTTGTTTCCCCATTTGTAGTTCTATCAGCTTATTTGGGGCCTGCCATAGCAATGCATAGGGAGGGATTTCTGACTGCAAAACTCTTTTAACTCCCCCTCACAGGCACAAATGTCGCCCTATTGGTCTAAAAGTCGGTCATGACATACACATGCCTGCTCCCGTAAAATGTTTTAAAAATTTTGCTAGGGCTTATGGTTTTTGTCAGGGTCCTTGAGACGATGCTGGGTGTCTCCCAAGTATACAAACTCTGTCTCCAGCATACTGTCTGACAGAGAAAGCCAGCCCAGGTGCAGATAATTAATTACCATAGCAACGGGCCCAGAGAGAGGCAGTCAGTAGTCTCACAAACAGGCGCAGAGGCAGGTCTCACAATGCCTTGTGGGAAGAATACATATTTCCTGTGACTATTCATATTTTCCTTACATAAAATTATTATTTCTCTGAATTTTTGAGTGTGAATTATAATCCTTAGTATGAAAGTTGATACATTTTGTGACATAAACAATTACCCACTGACTTCATTTTTTTTTATTTCGGACCATGAGTAAGAACCACATGTGCGAAGCTTATAGTCGTCAGTCTCGGACTGACACTATTGTGATGGATCTGGCAAAAAGCTTCAGTTGTTGCACTTTGGTGATGAACCATATTAGCACGTAAGTATTGCACATGTGCTCCTGGGCAAGTCCAACTGTGCAATACATAGCTAGAACGCTGGGTCTGAAGTGACGGGCACACTTTTGCACCTTTTCTGTCAACTATTTTGCCGTATTTTGCCTCCCGCAAAATACGCCTCCCGCAAAATTCTTTGTCTGCAGTTCTGTTTTAAGATCATGTACCTGCTTTGTCAAATCTCTGACGTGTTGGCTAGTCTCTGCCACGTCTTCCACTGAGGGGGTGATCTTGAAGCCAGCAGAGGGTGTTGTTTCCTGCTTGACTTCCAAAGACGTTTTACTCTCAAAGTCGCCGGAAGAGCTTGATTCCCCCTGGATCTCTGATTCATCTTCCGGCTCAATGGGGCTGTCATCTTCAACAGGGAAAATGACAGCGTTGTAGTCGACTTGGATTTTGAGGTCTACCATGTCGACCCATGAAAGCTTAGCTGGAAAAACTTCATGTTCGCAAACAATTTGTTGTTGCTTCATATCTGTGTAGCATCAGACTGGCATACTTTGGCAGGCCCCATTTAAATTTCTTCAGAAATGTTCTAGTTCTATTCTATTATGCCAAAATTAGTCATATTTTGACAAAGAAAAGAGCCAATAATTTGCGAAACATCACCAGAATAGCTTGCAAAATAGTTACCCTGTTGCCATATTTATGCAACACATCTTACTCACAGTTCCACTGCAGATTTGACTGTAGATCAAATATGCTGTGTGGTGTCAATATGACAAAGTGTTGCAAGTATGTAATTTTGTATGTCATGCATTGAAGTTTTTCAGAAGCAAGTGTTTTGTCAGTCATCATTTTGTCTCACATTCCCACCGAAAACAGTTTATTTCTAACATTGAACACAACCCTAGAGTTCTGGATATAAACTTGAGATAATTAAAATCCATAGTACTGCAATGTTTTGCAGCTTCTCTCCTGTGTTCAACTCACAATCTAACCCCCTCTTTTTTCCCCCATTGTTGTCTACAGGGTTCTTTGAGATGAAAATGAAGTACGATGAGAGTGACAACGTCGTCATCAGAGCTTCCCGTGCCATCACTGACAAGATGACAGACATCATTGGTACGAATAGTCTGGAGATGCTGTTATTAGACCTAAAGATCTATTCAGAATGTTTTTGTTATCGTTTCATTTAATAGTAGCAATTCCAGTATTTATTTTTAACATAGACAATTTTTTGTGCCTTTTTGTTTAGGTGGTCTGTTTTCAAAGACAGAAATGTCAGAGGTTTTAACTGAGATCTTGAAAGTGGATCCATCTTTTGACAAGGATTCTTTCCTGAAGCAATGTGAACAAGATATCATCCCAAATATTCTTGAGGTATGTTGAACAAAAGTGCAGCTCTGTTGTTTCTGTCAGGAGGTTTATTTGGGGGTAGATCATATTAAAGAAGTTTAGTACGATCTTTCATCATCAAGTCCTTCATAGTCTTTTCATTTTCCATATTCAATGCCTAATGGCATTGAAATAAATTCATGTTGAAATTTTTATCTATACGTCTCAAGTGAAAGAAAGATCGAATGCAACATCTGTAAAAGAGCTTGGAAAAGTATAGATTTTTGAAAACAAAGATCTTCAAACACGTCTAAACACTGTGTTTTGCTATACAGGCAATGATCAGAGGGGAGCTGGAGGTACTGAAGGACTGGTGTTATGAAGCGGTGAGGACATCAGCTTGGATGTCTTCTGGGACCATTACCAAAGACTATTAGGAAATACTTAATCATTGGACCAACATCTACTGAGAATGTGCAACTCCTACAAATATGTGTTTTAAGATTGTCATCATCTATTTCTTTGTCCTTTGGTTTACAGACATACAGCCAGCTTGCTCATCCTATTCAGCAAGCCAAAACTATGGGACTTCAGTTCCACTCTAAGATTCTGGACATTGACAATATAGACGTAAGTTCCTCAAGACCTGATTCTTCTAGATTGACATTCAGTCACAGATATTTGGTACTCTGAAACATACTGGTTGTTCATTTAATTATTCTGTAATAAACTCAGCAAGTGATAATTAAATTCTGTTTATTTCCACTTGTTACTTATGCTAAACACATTAACAGATCCATGGGAGCTTTATTATACCATTAAAACATCTGTATCATTTATATATATATATATATATATATATATATATATATATATATATATACATTTACATTCACACCCCAAATACCCAGCCCTCATACACATACATCGTCCTATTCCACAGTACCTTAGTTGCGCACTGACTTATTTACCTCATTTCCCATTTGCACCTTGCTAATGTATATTAATATAATGTATATTTCTACTTACATATTTTATGTTTTATTCATTTTTATGTATGCTTTACATGCCTCTTTTAGTGGGAGGGATAAATAAAGTATTTTGAATTGAAATAGAAACCTAGGATGACATTATGTATTTGCCAGGATTCCTGAAGATGAATAGAGTTTTGTTTAAGTATTTTCCAGGCCTGAATGGAAAAATGTTTTCATTTTTACACTTTAATCTTTATTTCTTGCTTGCAGCCTCCATATTTAAATATTGACCACTGCATTTCATATCGTTTTTTTTAATAATTAAAAATTATATGTTCATAAAACACCTATAACTCTTGACTCTATTTGCAGAAGTTGCACAAATTTGAATGCATTTCTGGTCTGATATTAAAAGATCAACCGTGGCTTCTGGTCATTAATAGAGATTATTTTAAACTTTCTCTAATTTATGTTTTCTGCTTCTTCTTGTGTCCTTCTCAAGCTGGCCATGGGAAAGATGATGGAGCAGGGTCCAGTGCTGATTATAACTTTCCAGGCTCAGTTGGTGATGGTGATTCGAAACACTCAGGGAGAGGTAGTGGAGGGAGACCCTGTAAGTGAAACAACCAAACAGAAACACTGACTGTATATCATTGTTATGGATCTCCCTCTCTCCCCCCTATAACTGTTACGTGATGAAATGTTTCTCGATTATGGAAGACTTTCACAAAAAAAAGCTGATTATTTTTTTTCTGTGGAAAAAAAAATCTAAGCACAATAATGGGTTTAAATGAAGCTGGAGACACTACATGCTTTTTCACCCCAACATCCGGTTGGGAATGTTGACAGCAGTTTGCTCTAGATTCAAAAAAACCAGAGTCTGCAAGTATGTGAAAGAAACTGTCTCCATTCAAACTCATTCAAATAAACATGTTAAATGTGAGATAACTTAAAAAAAAAAGTTATTGAAATATATTTGACATTTTACGCATTGAACCTAAAGGTGAAATAATATATTTTTCACATGGAATAAACCTTGTTACTGTACATTTCAGAATTTTGCAGATCTGGATAAATACGTCCTTGTCTTTACTTTTTAGTGTGTTCTTACTTTTTCTTTTGTGCCTTTTTTACTTTTTCTTTCATAATGTTGTTTCTTTTTGCATATCCAATTTGATATGTTGGCAGGTTCCATTATTCAACATCTGACCTCTGAAGTTCATTATGAAAATTCCTTTCCATAATTTGTAAAAATGCTCCTAAAATACTTAGCACTCTGGAATATTTGTGTGGAATTTGGCAGCAGCAACCTTTTGCCTGTGAATGGACATTCTTCCTTCCTTCCTTAGAAACCTTGAGAAGGCAAATCTCTAATTATCAATGTGATCAGCACTGAATTTCTTTCCATTTAAAAGCTTTAAATCGACTGTTTTAATAAGTTTTGTTTTCTGGAAACTTATAGTAGCAGATGTTTCACAGTAAAATCTGTTACTTTTTGTTTCAGGATAAAGTGCTCAGGATGATGTATGTGTGGGCTCTTTGTCGAGACCAGGAAGAGCTAAATCCATATGCTGCCTGGAGGCTACTGGACATCTCCGCCTCGAGTACTGAGCAGATCCTCTAGGACTCCTTGATATGCACAAAACGCACCAATCCAGGAACAGAACACGCTGCACCTGAACAGGTCCAGGAGCAGCCTGGAGCGACGAGACAGAGGGGAAAACCTATAGGAATCAGCCGATATGGCATGGGCATTTCAGCACAAAAACACAGTGGCGAAGTGTTACTAACCACTGTAGGTGCCTCTCTGTGTCTGTGTCATATTTCTTTCCTTTTTTTTTTACTGTAGTTTCTTTGAGTTAAACCAGTTTTTTTTGAACGCCTGAGTTGTTTGCGAATGTTCCTCTGGCTTACAGTAGAGGGCAGCAGACTACCAAAAACATTCACCTGAAGTAATTTTCTGTTTCTTGAAGATGGCTCACATTCCTTCTCGTTCCAAGAAATGGTAAACTTATTAACTAAGATTCATCTTCTCAATTATGACCGGTAAGACACCATGCAGGTATTTTTGCCCATCTGATCGAGATCAGGTTGGTTTCTTTAAGGCTGCCCCCTCATCTGTAATCAATCCATCACGTTTATTTTTCTTCCTCTGATTTGTTGACATATGTTGCCATAGCCATTCAGAGCTCTGATGTCCTTCTCATTACTGTCATTTGTATGAAAATTTTGCAATATAATTGTTAAGCTGTCAGCAAGTCTATATTTATTATGAAAAAAATAAAATCTGACTATTTTTTTCCCAAATAACACACATTTTTGGAGCTTCTAACATTCAAACAGGTCTGTTTTTTTTTTTCTTTTGTTTAGCAAACAACTTTTAAAATTCATCATCTAGTGAGATTTTCTTTATGTCTCTAATATTTTGTTGGAGGAAAATTTATTTTCCTTTTTAAATTAAATGGTGTTGCCTTTGTGCAGTGAGATGTAGATCAAGCCCCTTAGCTGCAGCAGCACTGCTTTGATGCCGTTTTTTTTTTCTTTTTCTCCCAGAGGGTGGGTTATTTGTAGGGTCAGAATTTATGCATCTTAGGTTTGACATGTCCTCAGCATACTGTCAGCTTAAGGTCTCATTGACAACAATAGATTGTGCCATGCTGCAGTTCCTTTCTAGCAGCAATATTCCTCAACCTTCAGTGCTGCTAAAGGTTATAAGTGTACATGTGTTTAGTTTAGAGTGACATGTGGATGCCATATCTACCAGAGCCATATGGGACTCTGAATAATTAGCAGGCCAACACCTTTTTCATGGACGTGGAAAACACCAAAAATGGAGCCCTGAGGTTTTTGTCTGAATGTTTGAAAAAAAAAAAAAATTACAGCAATATGAAAAATACAGCTTCAGCTTGAAGAAAAGTCATTATAAACATCAGGTTTCATCACAAATGTGCTGTTTAAATGGCAGTCGAAGTTCGTTCACAAATAAAAATGCATGTGGGTCTTATAAAATTTTTAGTTGAAAAAATGTTGAAACCCTGAAACCTTTTTATTTTTTATGGTCTATCATGAAATCCCAATTTGCAACTGTAATATAAACAAGTCCTGGGAGTATGAATGCATTTTCAAGACTCTGTACCTCATTTTGTACTTTTTTTTTTTTTTCACAAGCGGGGAACCCTCTCAGGCATGTATGACTTGCCTGTCCTTATCGCTTGACTAGAAGATAACTGGATTTCTTCAGGGTGCTTTAGCTCTCACTGAACTGAAGATACTTTTGGAAGAACATGTAAAACAAAAAATGATGTCTCATGTTATTTTCGGGCATTTTGGATTCACAAATGGCATAGTATTCACCATTAAGAATCCCACTTCTTCAAAAATAAGATTTTATACTTATTTTGATTGTAGGTCAAAGCTCAAATGAACTGAAATGAGTTTAACTGCAGTTTTCCTAATAAACATATTTTCTGTAAATGTTCTCATGCTGACACCTTGGCAGAACAAGTTAATGACATTTAATCATTAACTTGGACATGTGTTTTTTTCTGGACAGACGAATTGATTATACACCTTGAGGATGAAGATGATGTGTGGCTCAAAAGCAAATGGCCGCAGATCTGCTGTGTACCTGCAATTGTTCATGTAGACCAGCACCTCCATGTTTCCAGCGCTGTCCTGGATGATGAATACTGACTCCTGCAGGGCTGTGCTGAGGCTGCAGCTTCCAGCTGAAGCACTCATCGCTCATCGTCCAATCTTGATGCACGCTCACGTTCCTTCTGCTATTTAAACAGGCATTTAGCAAGGCCTGCTCTGCACAGTTCAGACCTTTAAACTGGTGGGTGACATACTGACCAAGACAAGACAAAGTTTGATTCTTCTTGAACATTTTTCTTTTCATTTTATCACATTAAACCCAGTTTTATGCTATAGTTTAGTACATCATAGAGTAGTGCATTGCTAAATGTGCTAGTGACAGAGACACAACTTACCTTTATAAGAAATGCATTTAGCCTCTATCATCAGTGACAGTGCTAACTATGTTGAGCATTTATAGCATCATTTGTTGTGGCGAACTAGCTGCAATAGCAGAGGGGAAGGGGATAGGGTGTGAGTGGTATGTGCATGGCTCTGATTGGTTGTTTTTGACTGGGAGCCGTGCATTTCTACATACAGAAATAGCACTTGGAGGACAAGAAGGAGCTTGATCCTTTCACATTATAATCTCATGACATGATGATAACCAAGTATGCAAACAAAAAAAATACATTTGAGCTGAGATTTATAAACTGCACATAGCTTGACAGCATTTAGTAATTAAGTGACCTCTTAAGTCACTGGATTTTATTTAGTTGACATTAGATGACTAGTAAAAGATTGGTGACATGAAAAACAAATCGACTGATAATTTCCTTGCTACTTCATGATGATATTCTACTGCTTTGCTTTGATCTGTCACATACAATCAACATGTTCAAGAGTTGTGGACATTTTGCAAGACTTGGTTGCAAGAGCATTCAGGAGTGTGTTGCATAATTGTAACGTGAAGTCAATGGAAATGTTGGACACAGTCTTGGACAAAGAGTGCTCTGCCTTGTCTTTCTCTGAAGTAAACAGAAACTTGAGGAAGTGGTGCTGGGTCAAAGAAGTCAAACAACTAGGACAGAAGTGTCACAAACACTCACTGCCTTGATATGTGAGTGCTGACATTCCACTGTGGCTTCTTAGCTTAGGAGCCCCGATGAAACTTACTGAGTGACGCATCAAAATGCTATTTAGAAATGCAAATTATTCTCTATTTCTTTGAAAAATTAAAAATCAGATCTTCAAAAACAAAAAAAAACAACCAGTACACGAGTACATTTCCTCAATTTGGTGGTAATTTCTCCAGCATTCTCAGTTTAAGCTGTATGTGCTGCAAGGATCAAATTCTCCAAGATGTTGAGTGTTTTTCACCTGCCTGCCATCCCCTTTTCCAGCGTCCGCTCCACTTCCCTCCTTCTCTGTCATCTGTCTGATGCCCCATTAACTATGCTGTCCTTGAGCTCCCCTGACACCAGTTCTCCTTTAGGGCGATTTAACCAGCATTGTTCTTTTCTCTAATCCCTCCTCCATCCAATTATCTATTTTAATAGATTTTTTGCTGAGATCAAGCTATGCAGATTACATGTACTGCATCATTTTATTCTCTCTGATCATTTACGCATCCCACAGAAACCTAACAGCTACAGCTACAAGCAGTTAATTCTTCGGTGTGAGGAAAAAGGGAAAAAAAAAACATTTGATTATTTTACGTGAACTTAATGCAACTTAATGTTGTTCTGGCTTGATAGTAGAAGTGAGGGCAGCAACAGCTCTCCGATGTATTTGATTTGAAAAAGAGCCCAGATGAGGGTTTATGGACGAGTTGGTGAATCTGACCCAGATTCAATGTTGCACTGCACTGTGCCGACACGACAGTTCAGAGGTACAGAAGGAACTGCAAGCATGCACATGCTGTATGTGCAGGCAGTCAAGCATCAGTAAAGAGGAAAGGTCAGGAGGATGTCCAGATGAGGCTGCTGCAGCATCATTCAATCAAAGGACTTTGGATCCATATTCATTTTGCAGGATTCAAAATAAGAGTACAGAGTTTATTTAAAATTATTTGTTAGCTACTGCTGTTTTAATGAGCTCAGATAGAGAAACCATTAAGTCCCACTAATTTGGATTCCAGAAAGGGAACCTGATCCATAAAATGGCAATCAATATTTGGAAGTGAACAGTAATATTTGGAAGTGTACTTTGTTTTCATTCCTTGCTGTTACTTTACTTTTTCTTTTGTTTTTTTGTTTTTTGCTAGAACCCAATTCATACCAAAATACATCAAGGTTCTTTCCAAACTCAAATGAAATCTGAACTTCCACTTGTTTACTGTAAGCTGTGGGGAAGTTTGTGGACTTAATTGCTAAGGAACATTTTGACTTCACCTAATTATTGTGATTAGTGGTGGACGGTACTTCTCCAGATGCTTCAGCTAATTTGTCCCTCCTCAGCTTCATCTGCAGGAAATATCATTACAGTATCTCAGGTAGTATCAGTTTAGGAACAGTTCAGTGGAAGATCTTCAAAGCTTTTGTTTGTGTATATTGCCTCAAACTAAAATTACAATTCGCCTTTGAAAGGTTATCTTCTCATCTTTTCATAAAGCTGGTCTTGTTATTGCAATCCTAGCAGTGTTTGTGATCTAATATCAGGTCACAGACCCGTTGTGAAAGTTAACAGTCAATATGTTCTTATCATATTTTCATATATTGCTCTGGACCGCTGAGATGAAACGACGGTATCAAAAGTTGGACTTGTGTTGTGAAAATACGTCACCTTTATTGCGCGTGTGCTCGGTGTGAAAGAGTGAGACAAGGCAGAAGAGAAGTTGGACTGACAGGACTGACAATTTTTGTTTGGCATTGGTAATAAATGTGAAAGCGGGACGATTCAATTTATTTAGGACGATTCAATTTATTTAGGACCGGCGAGCTCTGATGTCCAGCAGCAGAACCGGCTCCAAACGGTGCCACGTCACGCATATCGTCGGACCTGCCGGGTGCAGCGGACGTGCCAGAACTGACACAACCAACATTACAGCGTAAATGTGGGCAGATGACTCTCACCGAGGCACAGCTTTGTGTTCCCGCATGCAGTATCACTAATAAATGCTTCCGGGCGGGAACACACTTCTCTGCTGGGCTGCTGAGGTCATCAAGCAGAAAGATTTTATTACACATGCTTTTCGTTTCATGTGATGTGCAGTGCAAATTCTTGCTTGTCTTCCTCTTAGTTTGTGAGTTTCAGTTTATTGCTCTGCTGCTTGCCGCCTCAGTGAAGTAGCAAAGTTTATTATGCAAAACTATTTCCTTTACAAAGATCGTATTGACAGTATAAATTTTTATATTGCAGATGGAATTGCTTTCTATTTCGCCACTGTCACTTCAAAATTGATCTAAATGAAATTGTCTTTTGGAAAGAAACCGCAGCTCTGAAGGGAAACTCATTTTACTGCTCTGTTGCTGGTTTTTAACCCACAGTTAAGCCCAAAATTATTCAGTCTCCAGTTTTTGATTTAAAAATTATTTTCATTCAATTAATAAGTTCGTTTTTTGACAGTAAATGGGACAGTAGTTTATCTGTTTTTACATTTTATTTTTAATGTATTGGCATAAACTCCTCTCATAATGGCTGACAAGTCTTTGAGTAAAACATCTTTACCTCTGCAACCTGTAATCATTTCTAATACAAAGCATTATTCTGAGAAGTTATTTTCTTTTTATGTCTTCTAGTTGTCTTAATGTGTGGTTTTATTTACTACAGGATGCTAAAAAAAATCATTTTAATTTCTGTATGTGTTGTGAATAAAACATATATTTTTCTGTCCGTCCTTCTCCCTGGGAGTCTCTTCATTTCATTCAGGTGTATTCCAAGTTATTCCCGGGTTAAATGAGATAAATAGTTCATTCACTTTATTCCGGATACATATTTCCTAAATCCCTGAGTAGGGACGTAATAAAGAGGCGCCATGATAAGAAGCCTGAAATGATTCAGCTGAGTCCTTTTGATACAAAGCAGTCAGGATCTCATTAGTTCAGTCATCTCTTAAACATAAGAGGGTCGAAATGTCGATAATCAGAAAAATTGGATTTTTTTATTCCCTTTTCTTTGACTATGCTCTTTTTCAGAACGGTAGACTGGAGTTGAGCCTGAACCAGTGAATTTCATCCCACACCCTTCACACCAACAGGACCACACTGCAAGTAAAATGCAAGTATGAGGCTTTTTCTGGGAAATTGGACCAAGCTGTGTCTACATGACAGGTTTAAATCCTGTCTACATCTGTCTGTTGAGTTTGCCTACTGAGACAAACATCATTGACATTGAGTTTTGTTGGGATTTGGGAGTTCTGTGACTCTAATGTAAGAATGAAATTCAAAACCATATTTCTCAAGTAACATCTTTTTAATCTGTCTTTCGGATTTTATTTATTCCTGAGAGTACGAAGAGTTACTTCGTTAGATTATTTGCAGGTTTTAGTTCTGCATGTGCATGTCACAATTTGTAAAAGGCTTTTTGTCCATTTTGCTCCTTTACAACAAGCAGCAGATAAACTAGAAAATGTCATAACTAGTTTCATTGATTGCCTTTAATTCCAAATTACTAATAGAAGTATTTTTTTATCTGATTCAAGATCAAGCACTTGTGTTTAGTAATCCACTTGTAAAATTTTAAAATAGTCCTTTAATTTCACTGTCATTATTTTTCTTTGTGTTTTATTTATCTTTGTAAATTGTGACCCTATGTTATCCTGATTTTCTAGAACAGTATCTGACTAAAAAGAGAGACAAAATGATAAAGAAAAACATTTAATATTATTCTGTAATTCTTCTTCTTTGTTTTTCAGTATTCCATTTTGAAAACTCTCCATCCATTAGCTAATTTCACTCTCAGTTCTATTATCACCTCCCCACAATCCATCCCTTTCCTCTTCTCAGCTTCTTTCTAAATCGAATCCTCTGTCCACCCAGGACATCATCAGCAAGTCCACTCTAATTGCAAGGAGCAGATTCTTTAGAGATTCTGCTGAGAGGAGGAAAAACAATGGCTGCAAATGCTATTTCTATTGATCAGCCAGCGTCTCTGTCCACCGTCCTTCCCTCCAGCCGGCCATGTTGAGTGTTTCTGTTCAGAAATGTGAGGTTTCTTAAGATTTAGAGGCTTGGGTGATCATATCAACCTCTGAATGGAAAAAAAGTATACATTTTATAGCAGGGGAGGAAAATGTGACCTTAAACGCAGGCGGCTCCTCTGAAAAGGTACGTCGATGTTCAAAGGTTGTCTGGGAAAGCATCAAGCAGGGTCATTAGTGTCATACTTACACAGTGCAGACAACCCAAAAGTCTGTCTGAAGAAATGTATCACGTCAAGGAATCAGAGTGAGTAGCCTGTGTGTTGGACCTTTGAGGGCAAAGCCAGAGTATATCATAACTAAAGAGCGTGTTGGCAGGGGATACATCAACACGTAATGGGAAGCCTAGAAGAGCTCAGCAAAACAAAGTAACTCATTTTTAGTGCAGAATACACTGTGAGTCATGTCTTTTACTTTATACCCTAAATGTTGGCCACTGGGTAGTGTCAGATTGCATCACTTCAAGCTGCAGATGACTGAATCAGATCAGGGTCATAGGTTAAAGGATAGCAGGGCAGAGCTACGGGCGCTGCCCAGTCTGCGCTTACTGACATCCAAAGTCAGTCTGAGTCTGGATAAAGGGGTATAACTTTTACTTTATTCCCTGCATGGGGTTCTGAATAAATAATCACTAACAGGCAGCCTCTGCACTATTTAGGTGACGTTTGAATTTGTCAAGAGCATATATTTATGGGTATCAGAATAAAGGGATCTGAATACTGTACGCATGTATGCCACATTTTGTTTTTGTTTTTTATTTCATTTGGAAAACATTTATAAAACCTCTTATTAATTTTTCTATTTTTTCCCAACACGCATTACGTTTTGTGGCTCTTTGACATAAAATCCTAATAAAATGGATCAAAGTATTTGATGATCACTTTGATTATTTTAATTGTTTGATCATGCAAGGTGTTGCTTCTTTACTTAGTCATACTTTGTGCGCTCTTTTGCATTCCTGAAGTTATCATTTCCATCTGTAGGACTTGTTTCTATTCCTCGTGGACCTATCCTTAGTTTTTTGGTGTTCAGATTAAAGGTTTTGACATCATCACCAATCTACCAGGTTAAATGTTGATGTTCAGTCATCTTTCATTGCTACAATAGAAATTTTAACGTTTTCATATCACTTATTCGCTTCAAGGTTAATAGAAAGAGAAATATATCAAAAGTTTGGATAATTCTAAGTCTGTTTAGCGTATCTGACTTGCAGAAACAGCAATCACCAAACAGCAAAAGTCTGCTCATTAAGGATTATTGCTCACTTATGTGTGGATTTAGGAAATGGATGACCTGCGATAAGACAAGGTTCAGCACTGCTAATTAGTCCACGCCCGCTCTTTTCTAGAATGGGATTTGGAAATTAACTTTAATTACACAGTCCATTGATTAAACTTTCATGATCATCTCTCTCAACTTCACAACATAAGTCACACTAATATACTTTTATGTTCCCCAGTCTAAAGCATTCTCCCCCGGCCTTCCGTGGCAAATAACACCAGTGTCAGGCTGACATATTTAATCCGCCACACTATTCTCATGAGAATCTGCGACAGGCTAATCATGCATCAAAGAATAATTGCAGTCATTTAAAAGTAATGCGTGAATGGTGTTTGATCATCATTGTCCCAGCAGTCTGCTATTTCCCAGTGATCCACATCCTTCAGACCGGAGGCAAGGACTAAAGTCTGCTTATTGCTTATGAACGTTCACAGAACTTACAGATATGAACCGTTTCTTTATGAGTTTCCTTTACGAGGAAACCCGTGTTTTCTTATTCAGCCGCTGAAGGTTATGTCGGAATGGCCTATAAGCCAAAATGTTCAATAGACCAAGAAACTCACCAAAGCAAAGATTTGATCTCAAAGTCACCAAATGTTATTTATTCAGAGCTACAGCTGCTCCCATAATGTGCTCACACTACTTTATTTATTTAAAAATAAATGTTTTTTTCTAATATGAAGACATGGGACTTTTTCAGTGTTGTTCATTGATGTCCACTGTACTCTTCCAGGGATTTTGTTTAATTTTCTCTGATATTACACATGTCTTATAGTAATTTTTCTCATTTGCTGTCTTAAAATACACACACAAGTGTGGCTCCAGTTAATTTAAATCAGCCAAGACTTTCCCAAGGAATTATGTTTGCATAAATGATGAATTAAAAAAAATAAAAAAAAGTAAAGATTCTAAATATCTTAACATAGAAAATATGTAAAATAATTACAGGTCAGATGGTGTGTGAAACTGTGTCTTTGTATACTTTGTATGAAGATATTGCTTCCATTGTGTGTATGAAACCTTTTGAGATTAGTTTTAGACTATACTCAGGATTATTTTATTGGTGATGAAAAAAATGTATGTTTTAACATAAATCTAGAGAAGAAACTATAAGATAAATATGTGAATTTGACCTCTCAACAAAAAATGCTTAACAATCCAGCCAAAAATGCTTAATGCCATTTATAGTCTGTTTTTCCTACAACCTCCTCATTTAAATCCTCTGTTTAGACATTTTCCCCCATTTTTCAATCTCCTCACTGGACATATTTCCATTCTGTCTGTTTCCATCTCAGCACCCATCTATCTCCACCAAAGGCCAGTCAGGTGGCCTGAACGATGCAGGAGCAGCCTGTGGCTCCCTAAATGACACGCCACAGAGTTTGTGTTCACTTTGGAGTGACGGATCGTCCCGCCCAGCCTGGCGGAATAAATAGAGGCATTAGCAGCTCTACGACTGGCCCACGCTCCTGCCGAGGCTTACTGGTCTGTGAGCTGTGCAGCCCGGCAGCTTCCTGGGAGCAGCCACAGCATGATGAACGGCTTATATTCCTCCATAAACCATATTAAAGTCGGATCACATGATGAATACCAGGCGGAGGACTGGAGGGAAGGAAAAGATGGAGGCAGGAGGACGGAAGTTCAGGAAGTGGGAGAGCGAGCTTATGATAAAATATGGAAAAGAGAGGAAATTAAATCCAAGACAAAAATATCAAAGCTGCTCCCTTTTTGTTCTTCTGCATCCCCCATTTTCTGGTGACTGATGAAAAGAGCAGAGGCACTTCTGAATTTTTAATGAACCCCCTTTGGGCCTCAATTTATCGTCTGGTCTTTGTGTGGCCTGCAGTCTGGGCAGAAAGGTTCCTCTGCATTTGCTTCACTTCACCCAGCTCAGGTGTTCTCCCAAAGGCAGCCTTCACTTTTTGCCATGATTTGTTCATCCCTGAGTGACAATCTGTCATAACACATGCTGTGTTTGCTCTAAAACTCTACTGGAAACTCTAAGACGGTTCAAGCTACTAGCAGAACACAAAAATGTACTCCTCTTATGTTTAAGTGTCTAAAGTTATTTGTTTGGAGAATCAGGAAGAACAAATCCAACTTAGTTCAAAAAAAGTAACTACATCTTGTTTCATATCTTATGTTCTGACTTTTCACTGGGTTTGAAAGCTATTTAAATCTAACCATAACAGTATTAAACTACTCACCAATAATCCATCCATTTTCTTGCACCCTTGTCCCTTAGTGGGGTCGGGAGTTGCTGGTGCCTATCTCCAGCTGGCGTTCCGGGTGAGAGGCGGGGTTCGCCCTGGACAGGTCGCCAGCCTGTCGCAGGGCAACACAGAGACACACAGGACAAACAACCATGCACACACACACTCACACCTAGGGGCAATTTAGAC
>CAEGAF010107946.1:0-16499 GCA_903067075.1 Micropoecilia bifurca | reverse complement strand
TTCAGTAACTCAGGATTGTTTATTGTAATGGATCCTGTTTTTGCCTTTGAATGTCAAGTTTTATACTTGAATTTTTTTTGCAATGTTGAGATTTTATTTTGGCTCTTTGCATTATTTAGCCTCTTCAGAGCCTCATATGTTATCAGTCTGTTAAAGATAGTATTATTGATAGCAGTACAATTTGAACAATGCCTTTTTTTCCACATAATGTAATGTAGTGTTTATGATTGAAAATAAATAAATAATAATTATGTGATCGGTATCGGTGATCAGCCCTCAGCGGTGATCGGTACCGGTATCGGCAGGAAAAAAAACTGATCGGCACATCCCTAATATATATATATATATATATATATATATATATATATTTACACCGTTACATGCCCAACTCTCCCTTCCCCAAAAAACAGACTGGCGGTGGGGGGAAGCCTTGACCATCCTTAAAATTGTTTTGTTCCTGTCTGCTGGTGTGTATGTAAATGTGATGGTGCAGTTTTTCCTAAGTTGTGGCATGGTCATCTCCTTTAGCTGCTGCGGTAGCACAAAAGTCTTTGCGATTCCTTGAATGCTTTAGCCAGTCTCCCACCACAGCCTGGATTTCCATGTCCTGCAGTGACTCTGCTCCGTGGCTCTTTCGTACAGCTCCTTCGTATGCCTAAAAAAAGGCATACAAATAAAAAAAAATAAAAAAATTAATGAGTGGTGTGCAAGACAAAATAGGAAAAGCACTTGTGTCGCCAAGTATCAACTACATTGTGATGTCATGGCACCAGGATCTAGACTCTACATCATTTTAATTGATTTATTAATAGACAAATTCATAGTCTGGAAAAGTGTTCAAGAAGTTTATTTTTTAAATAATCATTTCTCTGCTATTTTTTGCAAAATTGATAATAATTTGTCAAGTCTCTCCTTGCTCTCCTCTGCCTGTCTATCTTCTGCTTCTCTTTGTAATCTCATATCTTTTATTATTTCAATAAGCTCAGAGCTTTCACTTCGCCTCTTCTGGCCTCTTTTAATAACACCATCTTCGTCTTCCTGTTGTCCACCCACTGCAGCAATTGACACTGGAGTCTCAACTGGTAATGAGGAAATTAGAACAGGAGGACTTATGGAAGGCCTCTGTCCTAAGATCTCATCCATCTGTACAAACCAAGGCCAAGTAGCAGCAGTGGGCTTCACTTTCACTCCCTCTCCTGAACCAGTATATTTGCAGTCCTACAGAATAAATGAGAAAAAAGTAGTTGACAAATACAGCAATACACTAAACTTTTATTAGAATTATTTTAAATTAATTGTGGTCTCAAAGTATTACACACTTTATATTTCTTTAAGATTATCCCATTTCTTTTTTGCCTGAGACGGTGTTACTACATCCTGGAGGCCCATCTTCTCTAGAATGGACCTAGAACATAGAGAAAATTAGAGAGAAAATATTTTATTATATATATAATAAAATATTATTTATATTTTAGATTTATATTTTTAAATATTTTAATAATGAAAGGAATATTTTTTTCAGAGCAAGCCACAAAACATTGCACAGTATACTTACCCATGTATCCATAACAACCGGAACTTTCAATATCTAGCTAGTTATTTCCGAAATATACCGTCTATCAAGAGACTGGTGAGAGCAACATGGTTTATTTGAAATCTGACAGCCCACTCAGCAAGATTATCACCAAGGCAAGTTTCTTGGTCATCATCAGTATCTGAGGAAGAAGAATTTGTAGAGCAATCTGGGTCTGCTTCAGAGTTCTGGGAAATTTGAACATTTGATTGAAAGGGCAATTCGTAAGGATGATTGGCCTGATGGTCAAAATTAACAGTGCCATGATAATCACCTGCACATGACCCAGGTTCATTTACAGGAATACTTTCAGTTTCGCATTCATTGATGGTGCTATTATGGAAAGAATATGGACTTTCAAGTGATTCACCAAGCATGGCAAAGCCTTCATGTAGAAATGTAGGATAATTTTCAACAAAATCTTCAGGATCATGATCATCCCCATCATCATTTAAACATGTAAATTTTCGTTTGGCAGCGAGAGAAGCATGCCTCCAATGGGTAGATTTGGGAAGTAAATAATTTTTTGCCATAGTTGAGGCAAAAAAGTTGCTTAGTCAGCGATGCAAAAGAGCAGCACAGTGACAATAGAAAACACAAACTTATCCAGCACACACAGCAGTGTAGTCTAGGCGAAAGGGGCAAAATATCACATTTAAAAATGAGAACCACTCCAGAAATAACTACTGTCCAGGAATAACACAACAAACAAAAGAAAGCAGCACACTTTCCATCTAAGCTTCTCCAGCACACCCAATCAAAACAGCGAAGTGATTGACACTGCCGCCGTAAACTAGGCCAGACTGAGGTCAGTACAGCAATATTGTACAATTAATTATGTCAACCAGTCTATGAATAACTACTGCCCATGGATAACACAGGAATAACAAAAAAGCAGCAGACTTCCCACAGAATAAGCTTCTCCAGCACACCTGATCAAAACAGTTAAAGTCGAGGCGAGTGAAACTGCTGCCGCCATTTTACCTGCTCAAAGTAGCCACCGGCAACGAACATTAAGACTTAAGTCCTGCACCAATATTTCATGATTAACTATGTAAGTGTTTCCCAACCCTGGTCAAGGCACACTGCCCTGCACGTTTAAGATGTTTCTCTGCTTTAACACACCCCATTTAAATGATGGCAGTTCAGAAAAAGCTTGTTAATCAGCCATCAATTGAAATCACGTGTGTTGAAGCAGGGAAATACCTAAAACACGCAGGGCAGTGTGCCTTGAAAACCAGGGTTGGAAAAACACTGATCTGAACCACTGGAGAAATACCGTCCAAGAATAACACTGAAAAAACAAAGAAAGAGACTCGCATTTTCCACAGAATAAAATAATATCACGTATAATCAAAACCATGAACTACACATGATTTTACTCTCAAAATAGAATTGAATAATAACTTACTGAAAGAGATGAGTCCAGATGCAATGCCTGCTCAGTAATTGTCCAAAAAAATGGCGAAACGAGGTAAGAACCGTAGTCAATGACAATTGCACGTAAACAGGAAGTCTGCCACGTCTTTTTCCTCTTTGTTGTCTTCTTGATGTTGATAACATCACGTCCACCAATCGATAATACGACACGAAGTAAAGTATAAAATGGGAATAAATAAGTAAATTCCATGTTTTTTGTTTCAACGGTAAATTAAATGGTTATTTTTTATGCATACATTGAAGAGATGTTTGCATTAGAATAACAGCTAGAGTAATAAAAAAATAAAAAATCTTAAAAATGCTTAGGGAGATATGAAGAGAAGCTCTTTGAAATGTCTGTTTTGGAAGTTTTTTTAAAGCAGCATTTCTAAAAACGTCCGGAAGACGTTCCAGAACGTTCAAACAAAATTCACTTTGTATAAGAAGAAAAAATATATATTTATAAAAAAAATAAATAAATAACAGCCATAAAAGTTTTAAAGATATTAAAACTAAATCAAGTGAAATGATAGCAAAAAATAAAATCAATTGGGAACGAATATTCAGACAACGTTTGCTGAACATCAGGTCCGAACATTCGACTTTCGACTTTCAGACTACGTTCACGGACGTCGTGCGAACATTTTCTTGCTAGCTGGGTATTTTGGGGGAACATTTAACATTGGGAATTAATAGCATTTTTCCATATTTAGGTTTTTGATCATTTTGAAGTATTGTGTAGCCTCATTTTGAGCTAAGGGTTTATTTTTCCAAGTTCTTATTAAAAAACTATTCAGTTATTTGGTTGTCTGGAGTCATTTATGTTACATCAAAGGTGTTTATGGTAATTACAGTAAGGATGACTATAACACAACCATTAGTGTTGACTTATTTATTTACAGCACTGCTTCTTTATTCATTTATTGCATTTTTTTATTAGGTTATGCAGGAAATATTTATTTGAAAGCAATACTTCATAAGCTGATGTGAATTGTGTAACTGAATGTAGCTCTTTCAACAGCGCATTTCTGCCATATTCTTTACGTCACCAGATCATTTCATGGAGTCAGATATTCACAGCTTAGAATTTAATTTTATAATCTAGCCCTGGTAAAGTTTCTTATAACATTACTCCTGGGTTACTGTCTGCAGTCCTTGGTGATCATGGTGCTATTTCCGCAGCATTGTTCTCTAGCAGACCTAATATTTTATAGAATAGTGGTATTTACAATAATAAAATGCATTACCACTATAAAAAGAAGCTGTGTACAAAAGCATGCCACACTTTTCAGAGACTCCACTGCAGAGATTCTGAAGGCCACCTCTCATTTTCCTTCCACCTCACAAGTATGTGCTGCTTTGTGTTTGTCTGTCACATAAAATCATAATAAAAAAGTTTTAAGTGGCGCTTTGGCACGGCAGTGCACTGTAAGTACATTATCTGCTAACTAGACTGCAATATAGTGAACATATTTTCTCCTCTTGGTCTTTGGTTATATTAATAGTTTGCGTTTTTTTTTCTTTTTGTGCCATGGACATTGTTTGTATAGCTTTTCAAATTTGCTTGTCCTTGTTATTTTTGCCTATGAAAATATATTTAAATGTTCATTTCTATTGAATGTGAGGATTGGTTTGCTCATCTTTCAACCATATTTACAAATCAGTAAATATTATTAAGATGTTTCACTTTCGTGTTTTTAACCAAATTTACATGTCCTTTAGATAAAATCATTGTATTTTCAATGAAATTTTGCTGAAAGGTGGATTTGATGTTTCCTCTGTTAACTAAAATATAATAAAAGCATTAGACAGCATGTTTTCCAAGAGTGCTGCAGTAACTCTTGGGGAACGTGGGTTTTTTTTTTCAAACCACTTATCCAATAAAATCTTTTATCAAAATCTTCCCCTTCAAATGTTTCCCCATCATCTGTCCCTTTTCATCTGCGTGATGGAATACCTGTCTTATCTGATCCACTCTGCTGGTTTGTCTTTCTGCCCACACACCTCTAACTTCAAGCTATTCTTCCACCCTGGAGCTGACTATGAAGACCTTTACACTTTCTTTTCTCAAAAAAAAAAGAAACAAATCAAGACGGGATATTTTCTCAGACGAGCTCAAAAACCAACAGTCCATTTTATTTCCCACCGATATGCTTACCTGATAAACACATGCATTTTCTTTTTGTCACTACCCATAAATAAATTCATCAAAGTTTTATTTCAGTGTTTTAAAAGGATTAACTTTCTTTTGATCCCCTCTTTACTCGACGCTAATTTGAAAATGGATCATGAGTTGAAAATGGAAATTTGGGTGGACGGTAGCAAACAATAATACCTACTTCTACTGTGAAAATGGACACAGAATAGATGTGATGCAGTCTTTACTGTAGGGTAATGATCTGCATCTGTCAAGGCCTTTGCATGTCTTGTTCAGCGGTTTCAGCAATTATTCACCGGATGGCAGTGGTAGATTATGTGCCTGTCACACACCTGCCATTTGAAACATCCTATAAATTTAAGGCTTGACAGCCAGGAATATTGGTGTGGATATCCACTGTGTCCCCAGGATGACACATTGATCTCTTACAAGGTTGTCATTAACTTAACTTGTGGTTTTGTTTTTAATACTGACATTTATTTTTTTTTCTAACCAAATGTTAGTTCAATCATTATTGTTATCCCCCTCCAGGGGAAGTTTTTATTCCTCAGGTTTTAATTTAGCAAAGCAATCAAGTTGTTATTGACACACTATCAGCTATACTGTTTTTAATCTGTCAACTTTCAGACTGTATGACAATGTGTAAGGACTTGCAAAGATTTCAAATATAAGTTACTGTCTAGATCAGTGGTTCTTAACCTGGGTTCGATTGAACCCCAGGGATTCGGTGAGATAAGAAGGGTTCGGTGAATGCGCATATGCAACTGAGAGATTCGGTACCTCAAAAATGGTTAAGAACCACTGGTCTAGAGAAATATTCCGATCAATCTGAATATCTTAACATTAGCAACCTGACCAAACACTGTTTTTTTTTTTTCAGGATCAACATTAAGATTTTCAGCAGTATGAGCCATTCAGTCTGTTTGTCAGATCAGCCCATTTGGGACACCTATAAGCAGTCCCTACATACCACAATGAACCTTAGCCAATAATAACTCTGTTATTTGTTCATCTTTGCTCCTTTTGTTGGGCAACCTTGGATCAATCACTCCTTGGCTGGTGCAGACCAACAAACGGGTATTAAACAGTCTTGGAGATTGTTTGACCCAATTTTCTTGCAGTCATAATTTGGCCCCTTTCAAATGCACTCAAATCCTTATGCTTGCCAATTTTTCCTTCTTCTACCAAATGGACATTAAGGACAAATTGTTTACTTGCTTCCAAATAAATCTCTCCCCTCTAGCAAATGCCACGATGAGGACATGATCAGTATATGGGTTCTGAGTCTCAAAGCCATCTCTCATTTCTACCGTGGGCATGCATGTGGTTAAGTTGCCCTGCTTTTTTTTATTTTCTTTTTTTTTTTTGTACCTTGTATTCATAAAGATTCACCATGTCTTCCTGAACTTTCAATCTACATGCTGGGTCCCACACTATCAATCTGTAACAAAGATTTGTTTTTGTGTCAGACGTTACCTTGGACTCCCAAAACCTAATATCACAGCCATGTTGCTCAAATTGCTCAACATAACAGACATCATTGCATTGCTCATTTTAAATATATATCAATAAACAACATTTCAACATTCATAAGGGAGCTTGGAATGGAGGGAGTGTTGTTTTGTTCCTCTGCCGGTGTTGTTTCTAGAAGTCAATCAGGTCTATAACAGGGGGAGTTTAAAATGGCCTTTTCTGTCATCTGTAAATACTCATTTTACAGATAGAGGTTTTCACAGGATTAATGAGGCATCTTTATGTGCTGATGCACGTGAAAGTGAGCCTTCTTTCAAATTGCTTTCCCTTATTGTTGCCTCTCGGAACTCCAGTGATTGCCCTCCCTTACCAAAAATCACATTAACCAAACCAATCTCACTCATGACTTGTCGTTAGTTAATTTAGACCCACTGCTCAATATAGTGTGTCACATGCTGCAATGTTTATGTGATGCACAGCATGAGGGATAGGAAGGAATGGAGGGAGAACCCAATCATGCATTTCAAAACTGCTTCATTAAATCTCTTTGTGGGTCAGTTCATCTAACTATGTATTTAAGCAACTGATTAAATGCAAATTTATTCTGAAATGCAAAGTATAATCACAAAACATTATCTAAACTAGTGCCCTGTAATGAACTGGTGACCTATAGGGGGAGCCTGTCTCTTACACATTGACAGATAGAGGTGGGTATTGGGGGGGAGAAGGAGTTATCTCAATGTAGCTAATGCATACTTCTTTTCTTGCAGTAGAGCATGAAAAAACGAATTATGACACAGAAGCTGAAACTTTACTTATTGTTCCTGGTTAGCTAGGTTTAGCAATTAAGTTTAGCATTATAGCTACTTTTGCCACATCAGTGCGAGATTTGTTTTGTCCTTTTCACAGTGTGTTGTTGAATTTAGCAGGATTGTGTCCACATTACCTTTGTTTTAAAGTAATGAGTTAATAGAAGACAATACTGAAATTGACTTTAAAACTATATAAATCAACACAATGAATGAAATATGCCTGCTCTATTTCTACTTAATAAAAATAGCTATACAATGTTTGACAGGTGAAGATATTTTAGCCAATGCTTTTCTTTAGACCATCCTTAATAACATTGCCGTTTTAATAATGTAAAATGTATTGCGGTAATAATGTAACTGTGTCAAGTAAAATGCCTGTAAAAACAGATTTCAGAATTAATTCTGAAAATGGCAATTATAATAGTTTTTGATACAGATGGACCAAACAGGCTAGGAATGCCCCTGATCTGCAAAGAGCACTTTAAAGCTTAAATATGAAACTTGATCCTCATTTGAGCGCATGAATTTGCTTATCGTAAACCACAGACGGCACATAAAAGCCATGGTTGTGGCACCAATAGGTGTCCTTTATTTTTCTACTAAAAATGTAGCAAATCTTTTGTAACAATGCGCTTGTTTTACTTGAGACTAAAACATTTTTCAGTCTTGGAACTCTACAAGCAAGTATGATTGTTTTAGATTTGTTTATTTTTTGTCTTTTTATGAATAGGGAATCATGTAAACGGATTATATTATAAGTGTATTGTAATTTTTGCCGTGGCACCATTGAGTGATAATGCGACAGAGTGCATCTCCTATGTAAATCTAGGAAACATAACCCCTTTTTTCCATGTTCTTGCTACACTATTTTGGCATTTGCAACCAGCCTCAATTGGAGGACGGTCTTCCGGGTTCCCTGTTTGCCAGTTTGAGTGTTGTCACATGATGGCAGTCATTTATGTGCTTTGGATAATGTGACAACCTGAAAACAGTGAGCAAAAGAGCAACCAGTCTTGGTGTGGAAACTATGTTAGGTTTCCACACAACTATGTTAAGTTTCCACACCAATGTCCTTTTACTCTCATTCTAAGGAGCATGAGCAACTACAAGGACAGTTATTACTGTTCAGAGATTGGATAAGATCAAAAGTGACTCGTTGAACTTAGACAAGGTAATGACCGCATTCCTCTAAGCACCGCTGCATAGACTGTCATGGCATTATCTACCCAGGACAGCTTTTGTGTTAATCTTTTTTATAGTATTTAGCAGATCCAAAATGAAGTAGACCCAATATTCATAATGGAGTTGGATGAAAAGTCTCTAAGCTTTTTTTGTTCTGTGTTTTGGACCAAGCCTTGTCTTCTATCTTGCCCACATAAATTAGTTTGGAGGTTTTAGAGTTTGAGGAAGTTGTGAAGGCAAAATAAAAAGCAAAAGCCACTCTTGTACTTTATGATAATTTAATGTGACAACAGAAGATAAGAAGAGCTATCCCAGTAAACAGAAAAGGAAGCAGGTCACACTTTTTACAGCATTTGTATATCCGCCCACATACTGTGGCCATGAATAATGGAAATGATAGCAGGATAAAAAAGGCTTGGGCAGGTGGTGCAGAAATTGAAGTGCTTTACAAACCCCAGGTGCAGGAAGACAATTACCTTCCTGCCATTACATTACTCTCAAGTTTAAGGTATAGTGAAGTATATACAAAATGTTTCTGACTACAAAATGAATCCTAATTGGTTTAAGCTTGCTAATCCTGAATCCTATTTTACACAGCTAATGATTCATCTTTTTTTTTCTGTTATGCTTCATAACTGTTAATAAAAAAAAGGTTTATAGGCTTAGTCCTGCTTCGGCATTCCAAAGGAGGCTTGAGACTTTGAGGGTTGTCTTGTCCTTAGGATCTACAAGAGGCATTTATCCACTTTCAGGGGCTGATGTAAAACTATTGACTGTAATGCGTCATAATCACTTTAAAGTTTACCCTCCACAAATGTGTGTGTGCTTCCTTCAGCCTTTCCTTTATTTATTCACTTGTCAATGTTACTCCTGGCAGAAATGGGTACCTCGGAATCTTTACTTTGAACATAAAGTTTGACGGTGACAAAGAGCTAAAAAACTAGACATTTTCATTTAAATGAAAAAAAAAAAAAAAATATTGAGACAAGATCCAGACTTTTGACCTTTGCAGAAAGCTCAGAGAGACATGCATACCTCATGTCTGTCTGTGTATGTCTTGTAACAGGATGTTGGTGTCATGGAGGTTGAATTAGAACTGCCCCGTTGTACCTCTGAGTCACCAAGTGACCTAGTAATTGCCCAGCAACCATCAACACTATGAATATAGCAGCTGGCTTTGTACCTTAACTCTATGATGGACTGTAGCACCAGTATAGAAAAGATGGGGCAAAACCACAGCATGATCACCATAAAACAATATCAAGATCTCCAACAAAATTGGAAGACATCCAACAAAATGTCACACATGACCTTCTATAAGTGACTCTATGGTGATTTATAAGTCACAGGAAGTTTTATGCAGTCTCGTCTCCACACCCATATGACAGAACTCTTTTTTTATTCTACAGTTCAAATGTAACCTTTCACAAGTGGCTACAAGCAGTAAAATTTCTTTTGGATTCAAGTTTTGATTATTCAAAAGTGTCAGTCTAATTTTGGAGAGATGAGACTCTTCAGGAGAGCTTGAAGAATACAGGACATGTGCTGGATTCCCGAAAGAGCTACGTACCAGCTTTCTTCTGCTGGCTTAAACGGGTATATTAGAAACATTTTGTGGCCTTGCAATGGTCTAGCAGCATACAGCATGTATCAAAAACTTTTAAGGCCTCAAAAGGAGTATAGTGCTGGTTAAAAACAAGTATAAAATACTGCAGAGAACTTGTTTCTGATGACATTTTATGTAATATTCTAGCACACGTCTTCTTTTTCATCTGCCAATAATTTGTGTGTTTCAGAGTCAAGATGAAGGATGGAGTGGTGTTCCTGGGAGCTCGAGCCAGTAACCCAGTTATGTGGACAGTCAGTCAGGATGTCAGAAGCGAGGGTCATAGGGTTGTTACACTGCACTGTCATAGGAAGGAGAACAGCTTCAATCAAAGGTACGTGTGCCTCTCTTTCTCTGCTAGTTAAAAGTGCAAATTATTAGAAACAAGACATGTTATTTGTCATGCATTTGTCAGTAAGTAATTGATTGCTTAAAAGCAAAGCTGGGCATGACTCAGCATCTTAGAAATAATTTTATTTGGCACTGCAAAGCGCTCAGATTCTCAGCCAAGTGTAGCCACCGAAATGTATTGTTCAACAAAGTGTCAGCTTTGCTTTGGCTTAATGGATACGGATAATATGGTGAGTTTTCTCTATGTCAACAAATATTCTGTAATATGCAGCCTCTGATAATTAGTTTTACACCAGTGCATAAAGATTTCAATATTTATAAATGTAGCTTAACCTGGAGGCCCTCAAGCAACCTGTAGAACTGTATATTTGTTTCAGGCGATTAAGAGCTGTGGTTTAGTCTTATGCATTCCTGTGTTTTCAACTTTTTTTCCCCAGAAAAACATTATTTATCTTAAGTAACTCTGAAACATCAACATTTTTAAAGTGTATTTATTTATTGGACTGTGCAGGGTAAAGAATGATTTACTTACTATGAAAACCATGTCTTTGCTGCAGTTCTGTTGACACCCAGACGTTTTGCAACCATAGTTTTTGGCAGCATCTAACGTCATTCATTCTTTATGAACAAGACTTATCTAAATACATCACATGATGCACCTTCATATTTGAAAATTTTATATTTATATAACACTTTATATTTAGTTACTTTTAAACTTTGAATTTAAAGTTGCAACTCCTTTTTTTGTGGTTGTACAGTTTTTTAAAAAATATGCATTTGTGTTGTGTTTTTTCCATCCACTTGGATATTCTTCCTGTAATGCAAACAATACCATTGAATTTTCCTCTAGAGAAGCTGAATGCTATCGTGGGGAATCTTATTTATCCTTTAGCTGTTTTAAACGGGCAATAAGAAAACTTTTTTGTATCTGAAATGGAACAAATGCAATGTATGTTAAAATACTTCTCTTCAAGTAAAATACGCAAGTAATAAATGGGTTATGTTATTGAAGGGATGCAACATGATGTTAAATGATCAATTAAAAGTTAACCATTACATACATAGAAACCAGTGGCGTTCTGTCAGGTAAATACGTGACACTTGGATCTTTCAGTGTCATTCAAACCTTTTAAACCAGGTTGTGCACATAGCTGTGAACGTTTGCGGAGGTGATTGATGATTACAAGTTTCCAACCATGAAAACAAAGTGTTCACAGAATTTGACATTCTGCAAGGCCACGTAAATGACTTAAGTTGAAGAGAATAGCAGCACACAGGAAGTGACACACCCCGACTGGGTTGTTATTTCCTCCTGGATGTCAAGAGGATGACAGTGATGAATGACAAGTCATCTATCATTTACATGCATCTTTTTTGCTGTCCCACTGAGGAGAAGGAACATGGAATTATACAGAACTGTTTAAGTCAAGGTCATACGTGTAGACTGGTATTTTCCTTTGCACTTTTAAACTCACCAACGAACTGACCTATAACAGGCAAAACCTGTTTTTAGACGGCAGGTGGATATTTATATAAATAGAGCTTATTTTATCTTTAAGTGTTTAAATGTATTGTAATTTGTATCCTACATACAAGCATTGTTATCAGGCAAGATGTATGTCAAATGTTTAGACATACAAGTTTGTTTCAAGTCCCTCAGTTTCCTGCAACTCCACATCAACTTCCTGTAATCTCAAGTTGCCATCCTTGCTGGTTTTTGTTTTGCTTTTCCCAGCAAACCATTTTTTCTGTTTGTTTTTTGTATTTTTTCGATTACAATGTTTTTGCTGTATTTATAATTCATTTGCATCAGGCGACCTGGCGCTTTGCGCTGCGGCTTTTGAAAAACACATATCACTAAAGTAAATCATTCATCTCAGTTTGCTGGTTTTCTTTTAACTACAAGATTATGACAGGAGAGTATTCAACATTCACATGTGCTCTTTTAGACAAATTATTTACTATTCTGTAGTGATATTAAATTATGATGTCCTTCACATTTTAGGAGTTAAAACATCAGACCCCACAAAATGACCAGATGAGATCATTAATTGTGTTGCTGTAATAAAATATCAAGCTGATTAATTTGTAAAACAAGGGATGCAGATTGATTTATTTGTGACTGAGGGATGGCCTTTCAGTCTTCCTGAAAAACAGCCCATACTGCTGAGCCATCAGCTAAAATTTACTGTTGTATATAATTTGACAGGATGGTCACCTGCATAACGGGACAGAAGTTGCTCGTTTTGAGCAACAAACAGCCTATTCCCATTTGCATCACAGATTCTTTTTACCACAGCGTGACTTTTTGACTTGTTCCTGCAGAAAAAGCAGCTGCAGCATCAGTAATAGCTCTGCTCAATTAGGTGTCCCTCTGAGCAATTAAAGAAGCCCAGCATGCACATCGGCAGGACCTCCTTTAATAACACTGAAATCATGCATTGTACAAAATGGTTTATTTGCTTCCCTAACATGATAAAGAGAGAGCCCTTACCTTTCACCATACTGAATCCCAAAGCCTTAGAAATTACATTGTAAACACTTTCAAGGCAATTTACTTTCTATTTATCATTAGAACCACCAAAACTGAGTCTGGTATTAAATAACCCAACATCCCACCCAGTTACAGGGGGAGTTTCTCGTCCCTCAGTTTCCTGCAGCTTGTCTCCTGAAACCCCCTTCATAACTGGTTTCCCAGCCTGTGCTATGAAACTTCTTTGGTCCAGAACACCGTGGCATGCCTTGTCTTCAATTGGCAAAAATCAGCTTACACGTGTCGAAGAGATCTTTTGAGTTTTTTTTCTCTAAAACAACAGTTAGCGGAAAGTCAGAGGCAAAAAAGCCTGAAGCCTAAATGTCATGTTTTACTTGATTCAGCCAAGACTGAAATATACCAATAAAAAAAACAAAAAGGGCAATGTTGTGACACACACTCCTTAAAAGCATTATGAAGTGCACTTTCTCTACCCCAAATGGAGTGCACAGCAGACTACAACATTTTTAGTTTTATATTCCTTGCATGTTTTTGTAGATTAAAATCTTCAAGGAAGGCACAGGAATGTACATAATTTGTTGTGACGCTTATGCTGACGTGCTCAATAAGCCCTCTTCTACTCGCACTTATTTGGAGCAAATATTTATTTTCACTGGACCGTTCTCTTTTGGTTCTAACTCTAACCGTCCGCCACCTCCTGGAACTTATGTGAAAAAACAATAAAATTAAAATAAATTCTTCATATATATAATTTTATTTTGTATTTTTTCCCAACAATCCATCCATGCATCATTTATGCTCGCTTATACATGCAGGGTTGCAGTGGGCTGAAGCCATCTCCATCGATCATTGTCCTAGAGGCGGGGTAAGGCCTGCACAAAGTGCAAATTAGACCAACATGCATTTTTTGGACTGGGAGAACGCTGCAGTAACCAAAAAGAACCCACACATGGGCTTTCAGTGCATGCAAACTCGATCCAGACAAACCTCTAATAGCAGAAAATGTCAAAGTTAAAAGTACAATTTAGACTTCTACTGTAAATGACGTGAGATTGGCATTTACATTTTTAGAGATAAAATGGTCAAATGTTCTTATTTTAGAGCGACATGACAGTTTGAAATACCGCAAGTTTCTTTTTTCTATTTTTCATTGCATTTTTTTAAGCTTATATTCAGATATCAACAACTCTAAGCAAATTTTTTTAGCAGGACCCAAACCTACCATAAACATTCAGGCACTTACTCAACCCACCAAATAAAAAAAGGTTTTGATGTTGCTGTTTACATCTGGTGCACATTTTCTATTTTCAGATCTGGATGTTGCAGACAGTTATCAAATATTTACATTTAATAGAAACCATGAACACACTGTACAAAATATTCTAGGCATCTGCTTTGTACCCAATCACACAATCTACCCCAGTCTACAAGGAATAGGGTGCAGTTGCTCCTCTTCAGTTTCCCAGATATACCCTCAGCCCCAGACCTTCACCCATCACTTTGACCTGAATAACTAACAGAATGGCACAAAAAATAGCTGAATATTCATCAAATGTATCAAATATTTCACAATTTTAACATCAATGTGAAGATAACACATCAAGAATGAGTTTAATAATGCTACCCTTGCAGTCAAATACGGTGATATTCAGTTTTCTCAGGGGAGATCTTTTATGTAAAACGCTGAAGATCAGGCATACAGAGAGGGATGAATAGATAGAAAAATATAAAACCATAATCAGAGAAAATATTTTCCCTTGGGATTCCAGGCTGTGTTAAAGGTTTGTAGTTCAACAAAACATGAAGCAGACTTCCAAATAAACAGTGGCTTAAGGGAATATCAGTGAACTCCACTGACACTGAGCCCAATAGAACCCTGGTGGAGATGCCTTAAAATGACGCTTTCTGTGCCAGATTGAAAAGTTCTGGAAACCAGAATAAGATAATCATGTCCATCCATCCATCCATCCATCCATTTTCTTCCGCTTATCTGGGGTCGGGTCGCGGGGGCAGCAGCTTCAGAAGGATCATCATGTGTTTTAATAAAAAATACTCATAGCTGCTATGATCTTTGCCTTTACTCTGCTCATGGTTTGCATGGTCATGGATGGTAGATTGGAAGACTAGAGGGATTGACTTGAACATATCAGAGTCAGGTAGGTCACTTTAACACAATTGTCAGGAAGTAACGATTTGGATCTGATTGTTTACAAATTCAATGCCAGATCTTAAATTATGCATGCATTTTTTTTGTCAGTGTGAAGCTGATTTATTTTTTTTTATCAGCAGTTGTCAAGTAATAAGTAGGTTGTACTAAATCAATGTCATATGTTCTTCCATTTTCTTTGAAAAGGGAATTCTTTAAAATTCTCCCTGAGATATGATTGCATATATTATAAGGTCACTCATTTGACTAGACATTAGAAACAGGACAAAATAGTGTCTTAAATTGTTTATTTTATTAATGTGATTTTCTTATTGTTGTTACGTCTAGTGCTGTTGGTATGGACATCAACATTTCCCTACAATGAGGAATGTTACACAGAGTTTCCAATTGTATTACACAATAAATGATGATCTTTTGATTTATAAAGATGTGGATATTTTCCCAAATGTGTTAACAGAAAAAATTAAGAGTTATGATTAAACTGGAGGGAGATGTTCATTTTTCTACATTACTCTGACTTTTAAATTGAGCTTTTAAAATTGATCCATGTTAAAGATGGAGATAAAAGTACAGATTTTGTTATAAACTGTGTGGCGAGACTGATCTTACCAAGTATTCACATAAGAACACTATATATCATTATCGTGTAACATGTTGGGTATTATTTGCTGGATTTGACTTTTTTTTCTTACCAAACTGCTCTGTGCACAGACAATTTTACAATCAGCCAAACTTGCTTGAAGACTTGTGATTCTCATTTGCACTTCAAGAAAGAAATAATGTGTTTAAGGCGTTGGATGGAACAATCAAAAATGCTCCCTTTTATTGGAAGTTGAAGCAGCCCAGTTAACATTATCTCCTTGAGTTGCCGTGGTGATTGCAAAAGTCCTGATTTTAACATTGGATAATCAGCAACGCTTGTATATCAGTAAATTGAGAATATACACAAATAAATGCACACACCTTCAATAGAAAAGAAAGTGAAAGACACAAAATACAAACAAGACGTTTGTTTTCTGATAGGACATGGCATCAGATTATTTTCTGATGTCAATTGAAATTCTCCATATTAAAAAATAATAATTACTTATGGCCTTCTCAATTACAATTGGAAGAGTGTTTTTCTGCATTGGAACCCATCAAACTTTATAACTGCTATTGAGCTATTTTCACAAAGTTTATTATTATTATTATCAGTTAAGTTTGGTGATGAGCTCCAAGTTTTGCAGACTAGAAAACCTTCCAGTAAGACGAAAAATGCTGA
>CAEGAF010107935.1:0-23854 GCA_903067075.1 Micropoecilia bifurca | reverse complement strand
CACACACACACACACACACACACACACACACACACACACACACACACACACACACACACACACACACACACACAGACACACACACACACACACACACACACACACACACACACACACACACACACACACACGGTTGTTCATCAGACCTAGTTATCGACATTGGGAGATCTCTCCTTAAATGGTAGACTGCCCAGGGCCCTGTGTCTGTTTCCACCACACAGACTAAATGAAGTCCAGGTCTGGGAATAGCCTTTTAAAGAGGAGGGGAAAGCTGGAGGGAAAGCAGAAAAAAAGATGGTGAGAGGCCCTAGAAAGGTTTTGACCTTTAAAGATAATATAATCGAAGAGAAACAAATAGGGTGATTATTTTAGTTGTCGGTTAATTTATCAATTGTTCTCACGGTTGTGTAAAAAAACTGCTGCATTCTGCAGATTTGACATTTTAGCACTTTTCATACGTTAGAAATATATTAGAAGATGCAAAGAAACAATTCAACTCCTTTTTAAATGAGAAAGTAAACATTTTATTGCATAAAATGCAATAACAGCATTCCTTTATTGATTGTTGATCATTTGCAGCAAAGGATGCATCTACAGCTAAATCTATTAATTATTGGATAGCAAAAGGTACCTACTATAATTTTCTTTTTGCATAGTGTGAAGCTAAAACAATGGAGGTTTATATTTACAAATAAGTTTTATTTTATATCTCAGATAATAAATGTATATATTTCTGGTACAATTTTGGCTCAATTGCTGCTCTGAGTGTTTTGTTCTTTCAAGAAGTTGACATTTTTAGAGTCTATGTATCCTAACTAAATTAGTTAGTGATCATTTGAATAATTGCCTAATAACAATTGATTTTTATTAATCGTTTCAGCGGTTAATCAACGGTGCAAATTCCAACCTTTGTGACAGCTTGAATTCAGGCCAGGTTTTTTTTACAGCATGAAGTTATTGCTCGATGTTAGCATCCAGGTGCTAGCGTAGCACCAGGGTGCCTGAGTTAACCAGATAATCAAAGAATTGTCCTTTTTATTTTATTGTTACAGGAAGATACATTTCTATCTCCATCAAAGGTAAAACTGATCAACTTTAAGTACATTTCAGCTGTTCTGGAGGGATTTTCCTGGTGTTTTCTCATTTCCACTCTTAAGTTGGTGATAAATATTCAAAATAAACAATGAAGCCCAGTGTTATTCCTGCCCCCAATGGTTTATAATCTGAATCTGTGGGAATAAGTTTGGGCTTCATATTATAGGAAACTAACAAGACTGTTTTGGCTTTTGGGTGAAATTTCAGGATAACCCTAAAATGCACTGAAACATTTCCAGGTGATCTACTCTGATATTTTAAATGTACATCAGTGTTTTAGTACTTTTTAATACAACTTGTTTTTCTCTAACAAGAACCTAAAATTAACAGCAGGTGAATCGACCAGCAGGTTTTCTGCTTGGTATTTAAACAGATAAAAACAGAAAGCGGTCAGAGAGGCTGCCAAGAGACTGAGGGAGCTGCAGACATTTCCAGGAAGTTCTGCTTGTGTTCTGCATGGGTCAACAATCTGAAGGAGTAGGTTTCCCAGAGCAAATATTTTCCCTCCCAGTAAAGCCTCTTGTCCCGGTTAAAATCTTCCAAAACTCTGTGGGAGACGGTTTTTATGCTCTGATATCAAACATGAGCTCCAAAAGATGCGGCACAAAGTGAAACACGGTTGTGGCGCAGTGAAGCTCTGGGGTCATTTTTCCACAGGTTGAGAGTTTGGTGCTTTAAATACCTTATTTGGCTGCATCTGACGATTATTGTAGTAACAGATAACTCTGACGATTACTTGGATAAAAATCTGGCACATTGTGCAAATTTTTCATTTAATCACTTGAACTGATTTTATGAAACTTTAGAAATGCAATAAAATAAAATGCAAATAAATAAAATCCTTTTTGAATAGTCACATAAAATGCAATAACTGTTCGATTAGTGATCACTTGTAGCAAAAGATGCATCTGCAGCTAAGCAACACTTCACCTGAAAAGCTTAATTTCTGCTGGACTCAGCATCAGTAGAGTGGATGTCTAATCTGGTCACCATTATTTAGATTAAATAATTAAAAATCTGAAGAAAAAATTGCTTAGTAGGAAATATTTTTTTGTTTTCACTCCAAATAACCATTAAATAGTTATAAAAACAGTTAACAATTATTTTAGCAATACATTTTTCCAAATAATTGTTTAAATTCTCACACAATTGTTGACCAGTTTTTTGCTAGAAAGCTAAAGAAAGATTTTACTAAAAATCTCCTGAAGAGAGCTATGAGTCAGGAATATTGATATTAAATGTTGTAATTTGATCAAAAGAAATGAAGCTTTAATGGCGTCAACACTGAGTTATCGGAGGTGAAATCACTGCAACACGCCTGTTTTTTCTGGTTTCCTCGTAGCGGTCACTTCCACTGAGGTGTTGAACATTTTGGAAATGAAAATTGTCATCTGAAGACTTTTTAAAGTCATTACAATTTCTTTTTTTTTTTTAAAGTCCATTAATTCTATTTCTTTTCTTTTTCTTTCAGACTGAAAATCTGCAGAAAGTATGGCTGAAGGAATTTTTCGAGGTAAGACGCAAACTCAAAATATTCACTAATGATTCCAGTAGTTTTAGATGGCATTAGACTTCATTACCCAGCATGCAAGTGTCTCTGCTTATAACGATAAATAGATGCTGTGGTTTCAATCATCAGGATTTAAATTGATCACTTAGTGGAAAGTAATTTCTGAACATTTTCCCTGTCATTAAAAAACACTTGGGTTGTGGATGAATCTATCAAGTCTCAGGTTTTTTTAGTCATAAAACAGTTTGAGTTTGACACTTTAGTTAATGCTGTACATAAAACACATTGTTGTTTTTCTGTCCTGATTTAAGATTAAGATTTATGGCTCAATTTATGGACTTTTTACAAGATTACAAAAGAAATACATTAGAATGTCATTGTAAAAAATAACTTGATTAGACAATTTAATCCCCTTGAAACTGAGTGAACCTTATATTCATTCCTTGTTTTAATACATTTATTTCCGTCTTGGTAATAGGTCCTTTTGACCTTTTCTTTATCTCAGTAAGGCAGGTTTACATTGAGCTAATTGCTGGTTTACTGTGGTTTTATCATGTGTAGTTTGTCAAAAATGGTGGAAACTAACAACCCAAGGAGAGTTTGATCGTCTACAGCAGAAGATAGCAAAGTGAAAGTGATGTGTCAAAGAAAATTGATAGTTTGTCAAAGATTTGACAGGATTTCCATTGGTTCTCAAATTGTTTAGCTTCTAATCTACATAGGAAACGAGTGTTGTGACCCAGATTACAGTGACTGTGGAAATGGCTTCCATGTTGTTTTCTCTATTTACTTGGGAGGCGGTGATCTAAAATCTGTGAAATGTTTGAGTGAAATACCTCCTGGAGTCACCCTGCAGGTACAGAAATCTCTATTTCTGCCTGTCAAACTTTTATCTTTCATCTATTTTAGTGTGTCAAGATTCAGGGCTGAACTGCGAGTTTGCAGCTGCTCATTGCTTCTTGTGTGTAATCCTTCATCTCTATCAAGCATTTCGGGTTAAAACCACAAACTTCAATCAGAAAGTGGCGCATAATTTTGAAGTAAAAGAAAAAATTTGCAACATTATAAAAATAAAAAAAAAGATGTGGATGCTGAAAAGAAACCCTTTCACTCTGATACCTCGACATAAAATTAGTCTTTGAGCAGGAGAACAAAACGGCAGGGTGATTATTTGTGTTGCGCAGCACTCTTAACACCTTTCAGATGTTGACGAACATTGTAGGCCTAGTCAAAGTCCAGATGTATCCCTTATGGAGTTGATGTCTGAGTTTGAGCTACTTCCTAAAGAAGAACAGGGGAAAACATCTCTGTGTCTGTTTCTTGAAAGATGGTAGAAATTTTTCTCCAAACTACTTGTAGCCGTAGTTGTAGTTAAATATAAATATTGTTAACTTGAGTTTGATGTTTTTTTGTGTGTGTGTTGTGTTCCTTCACATAAAATCCCAATAAAGCCCATTACATTTTGTGGTTGTAATAGAAAAACTTGTGAAAAACCTCCAGGGGTGCCAACGCTTTTGGAAGCCAGAAAAAACAACAACAAAGACATTTTCTTTTCAAAGAAATCTTTTATGTCTTGCAAGTAAAAAAATACACATTCATTTGTCAGAATGTTCTTCTTCTGTGGTGCTGAGACGATGGGCGTGTCGTCTGCCTGCACCTTCAGCTGCTGCGCGCCTGTATGACCACAAACGCTGCAGATCGCCAGAGTGATTTCCTCCTTGTTTCCCAGCTGTAGATGAGAGCTGGAGCACAGATGTGTGGAAACAATTTTCTGATGTTGGTGTAGCTGGGATCTTGTTTTCATGACCTAATTGCTTTTTTATCTTCTTTTTTTTTAACAAACGTTTGAGCTCAGTCATGTTTTGTATCACAATGCTTCATCTGCTGAGGAACCCCTGACTAACCACAACTGTTTCCACTGTGTTAAGGGAAGCGAAGCAGCTGAACCTCCTCACTGCTGTCAGAAAGTGCTGCTGAAAGTGATAGAAAAAAGAGATTGAATGAGATAACGGAGCAAAACCAGTCATTTTAGAAGTTATTTTAATGCACAAATGAAGTAGCTAAGAAATACGTTTACTCAGCTTTCGATCAGTGAAGAAAGCCCATTTTTGTCTGGTTGTAAGGTTAAAGTTAGATGTCAACATGGGGTCCATTGAGGTCAGTTAACCCTTTTTTGCCAGGCTGAAGGAAGTGATGTATCTAGAGAAACCCACGCTGGTCGCAGGGGGACCATGCAAACTCCACATAAAGGTCTCAGCTAGAGACTGAGCGCCAAATAACTATACTGTTACGTTTTAAAACAGTTTGGGTAAAGATCAAAAGCTCTATTTTTTTTCTTTCTTTGTCTCTGATGATTTATTAGATGTAAAAAAGTCAGTTTTTTTCTTGTTCCTCTTTAGTGTCATGAAATTAGGGGCACAACTAATGATTGTTTTTGTAATTGATTAATTAAATCGAAATATTAGCATGTTCTGCATATTTTGCATTTAACAACTTTTGTATACAATATTAGACGTACATTAAAAATTAAACAAATAATTAAATTCCTTTTTTATATTGGGAAATAAATGTTACCTAAAATGAATAAATATAGCATTCCTGTAGTGTTTGCTTGATTATTTGTAGCAAAGGTTGCATCTGCAGCTAAAAATACTTCTAACATCAACATATGAAAAGATCATGACTTGATATCATTACAATGTTGACCAATTAATAATTGGATAGAAAAAAGTGATTGATATGATTTATTTTCTTCAGGTGAAGCTAAAACTAGAGTTCTGGAACATTTTTACAGATTTTTGTACATTTTACTCTGTATGTTGTCAAATTACTTTTTTAAAGCCTGGAGGCTCCAGTTAGCAAATTAATCAGTAGTTAAATTATTTGACAATTTTTTTAAAATAATTGATAAATCATATTTAATCCCTTTAATCGTTTCAGCCTTGCATAAAACCAGAACTCAGTTTTTTGTGAAAACATAAACAAATGATGTTGTTTCTGACTCGCATCATTTGTTTTGACCTGGGTGTGGCTTCTTCCTGACCGAGTGGCCTAAACATCCCAAAAGAGGAGTAGAAAAAGAGACTTCAAAGATGCAGAGCAGAGAGGAGGAGGAAGTGCAAACCATTTCTTCCACCAATCTTAAAAGAGAAGGACCGTATCCCCGACTCCAACGTCTCTCTGCCCAGATTCCTAACTACACGGCTGGTCAAAGATTTAAAGAGGAGCAGCAAAAGCGAATGTGGTGGATTAGCAGTGCCTGTTTCATCCAGGTCATGTTACTGTGAAATATCGTCTTTGCTGGCAGGACACTGAGCTGTAAGCATTTCAAAGCAACAGTCTACAGTCAGAGGCCTATTCCGTTTTGTTGCAAACCTGACTGCTACTGGAGATCCTTCCTGACCAAAGCATCACTCTCCACAACAACTCTCTGAATATACCTGGTTGATAAACAGACATTTAACTTCTCTTTGGGTTAAATACAGTATTTTAGCACCGAATTTAATTGAATTTAATGACAAAGTTTTATTATTTTCTCAGCAGCAAAAATAAAAGTATCTAAGTTAGCAGCAAACTGAGCAAAATCTGCACTCAAAGTAGCTCAATTCCTCAGAAAAACTGCATTATGAATAGAGTGTGATTACAGAAACTCTCACCGTTTCTCCTCTGCCAACCTGTAAAAATAATTTAAACTGAAAATTTATATCCACTCATTGAAGGCCCCAAATAACAACAATTCAAACAAATCAAGTTCTATTATGAGATTTGGTGAGTGGATGGAAACTTCAGGCTGTTTTGTGATGAGTCGGTTGTGACATCTGCCAGCTTAAGGCACGGCGACATTCGTCAACTTGAAAGTGATGTTTGGGTTGCAGAAGGCTGAAAATAAACCCATCTAGAAAGTGCTTGGTGCTTTACACTTAAGGCAAAAAAAAAAATTATAAAAAGACCTCAATCAGCTTTGAAAAATAATACTGGAGAGTTATTGTTCAAATAACCTTTGCAAAAAGCTGCAGCAAACTCTGTTGGATCATTTGTTAAAAAAACATGGCTAAATCCAACAATTAACAGTGATTAGATATAATTGCATGATGTTCTTCTAATTCATGAACAAAAAATTAATTTCTGCCTCATATACAGCCATTCTTCTGTGCTTTTCTTCTTCAATAAAGCGGCGAATGGAAAATGTCTCTAGGTCAAACCACTTCCTGTTGAGAAAATATCACTAACTCAACTTTCAACCTTCTCATCGACAGACAGGCTGTTACAACGTTTACACGCTACTATCACACACAATTATTTTTGGCCTCATGGTGTCAATCAGTGACGCAAGAATTGCACAACTGCTGATGAGGATGATCTAGCTGTGGATCCGCTGCTTCCATCTCTGCTGGAGGGATTCTTCAAATTGTGCAACCGTAACGAAGGCTGCATGTCGACAGTATGCAATATCTTACATGTTATGCATTCAAACTCTGCTTGCCAATTATATATTTGGTTAGTTGGTTGAACTTTCACTTTCTAACCCTAATAAGATTTAGGGTCAAAGTTTAGGTATTATTTGAGCTTTTGAGATGCTAACGTCAAAATGTGACATTTTTGTTCTTTCTCCGTCGTTTGAAGAAAAAATATTCCAGTTTCTAGATGCACAAGTATTAGCAATTTTCACATTTAAATGGAATCAAAAGAAAACAAGTTGGAGCATTTTTCTGCATCATGAAGTCGTGTTTTACGTAATAAAACTGGATCTGAATACTTAAGAAAACTCCGGATGACTGGTTTCTTTCAGTGAGTGTTCACTTTCAGTTCGGTTATCGGTAAATCATGGCCACATACAGGACTAATAGATTAATGGATTTCCTCATATTAACTGAAAATGCATTAAACAGATTGAGTATAATGCAGAGCTAATAACCAACAAGTGAATACTGATATTCTTGATTAGATTTCCTGCTATCTGCCAGAGCACTAAGAGCCTCTTAATGGCTTTTTTATATTTTCCAGATCAATAACGGGGATGTTGTCGAGTCTTATGACGTCCGAAACGGAAAAACACTTAGTTGATTCTTTTTAAATGAACTTTTATATCAAGAAACTGAAACCAGAACGCTAGTTTGGTTAAGTAATCGTACCCCCTGGGTTTTATGTTATACTTCACAGCAAAGTAGCAAAGATAAATGTTTTAAAAAGTTTTTTTATAAATCGAAATCTGTAAAAGGCTGATGTGGATTTATGTTCTATATTCTACCGAGTAAAATTAACGTTTCTCTGCAACTACAGCTCTGCAAAAAACTGAAACTGATTAGATGAAAATTCGTAAGCATCAGGTTTCCAGGATTCACAAAGGTTTTGGCTCCTGAATGTTTAATTTATGGGCAACTTTTATGAATAATATGCTTTTTGTTATTTTTTTTATATATATATTTGTTAAAACAGTCAGTATAACATGAGCCTGTGAGAAAATCAATCTCCTCTGCCTCCCTGTGGTTCATATGCAGAAATACACTGCTCTGTCATAAACAGTCAGTCAGAGAAGGATCTCAAAGCTGCCAATCAAGTTCATGTATGCGCTGCTCACAGCTAACTGCTATGCTACAGTTAGTTCCCCACATCGAGTCTGCTGGGAATGCTAAGGCTGGTTAACATAATCATTTCTGTAACTTTAAGCTGTTTCTGCTCTGTTTCTGAGCAGTGCATACACAGACCTGATTGACAGCGCTAAGACCCTCCTCCTTATTCTGATTGGCTAGATTTGACCTGGAGCGACGCATTTCTGAAGATGGGAGTAGCAGCACTTTTTCACAGATGATTTGTCCCGTGTTACACTGTCAAAACGAAGCATCAGTTTTAACAAAAGTTATGTTTATAAAAGTTGCATACTGGGAGTAAACAGGAAAAGTGTATGAATATGTTGAAAACTGTGTCCTTTCCTTTCCATTTCACAGTAACACACAACTTTGTGTTGGTTTGTCACGTAAAATTCTTATAAAATACATCAAATCTTTGCTATGAATACGGTGTGTGTGCGCGATGTGCTGCTGTGCTGCTGCTGTGAACTCGGTCACCATTATTGGTCATCCAGTTATTCATTCAGCTATCCATTCAAAATGAATCCGCAGGAGTTTCATTTTGACAGCACAACTTTGCTTATATTACCACAAGCAGACAAAGTATGAATTTAAATACGCAGAATCTTTGTTAATGCAGCATAAATCCATTTCCTTTTGTGTTTTATGTATCGTTCTATAGAGTCTATTCCTGCACATAAAGAAATAAAGTCGTTCTCGAAGCCGGAAGATTCGTATTCTGCTTTTATTGCCTCTCTGCAGAGTGGACTGCAATACATCTGAGAAATGTCACAAGGGAGTGACTGTACAGAAAACCACCCTCATTGCTCCATTTTTCCCTGAACTTCCCTGCAGTTTCCATTGAACACACTTGAAGGGTGTTATAGTTGGACGCAGACTGGTTACAATAAACAGAGCTGCTCCCAGCAGAGCACATAAACAGGGGAGAGGAGACTTTGAACCGCTCACGCCCAGCTGTGCAGAGCCTCGGATCGATGCGCCGTCTCCGCTGCCTGGATTCCTCCATCACCTGACGGTGCCGTCCAGGACGGGGTCGTGTCTTCGTTTGTAGGAATTAAATACTTATGAGGACGCTTGGGTTAGGATTTATTAGGATAGATCAACTCAAAGAAGTGCATAATTGCAAAGTAGAATGAAAAATAGTCGGTTTTTGAAGATTTTTTTTCTTTTTGCAAGTAAAAATTTGCAAATAAAAATCTGAAAAGTGTGGCCTTCATTTGTTTAGTCTCCTTCAGTTGACACTTTGCCAGATTTTTACATGAGAAAGGTGACATTTCTGCTCTTTATTCTTTGTAGAACAACTCAGGATCAGTGAAATTAGACGAAGAGAACACATAAAACTTAGGCTTTAAGCCTTGCTACGATTAGATTAAGATCTGGACTTTAGCTGCACTGCAAAAACACAAGGTCTTATCAAGTACATTTGGTCTAGTTTCTAATGCAAATATCTTAGTGCACTTGAAATGAGACAAAACTAACTTACAAATAACTTTTCCACAAGATATTGAAGCTTGTTTTAAGTGAATAATTCCTTAATATTGATGAAAAGATTGTTTCACTTAAAACCAGACATTTTTCTCAATGTTATAAGTAACATAATCTGCCAATAGGACGTTGTAAGTATTTCTTTCTGTGTCTGTTTTCTTGCAACTCTTCTGTAAATGTCAGATTTGGGAAGTGCATGACTAATAGTTGCCGTGGCAACATGACCCATGCTTAACATCAACCAGGTGAAGCTAAAGCTGCCACCTGATTACTTATTGGACACAACATATTTACAGACAGAATTATTTTTAATCAAATGCAGAGCATTTATATTTTGGATGGAGTTTGGCTTAATTACTGTTCCGAGTATATTTTTCATCATCAAAGTGTTTTTTTTAAATAGTCTCTATACTAAAGCTAACTTTTACATAATTAATTAGTTATGTTTTTCTCTTGCAAATGTAACATTTTTAAGCTTCAGTAAATAGTTTTGGTCCTCCTTGTAAATATTAATTTTTTGGCAGAAATGCACTTCTTTGTTGCCAGTTATTTCCTTTCTTTCCTTTGCAATGGCCCAGACAATCCGTCAGTTTCTTTCTGAATGCTGAAGGTTTCGTCACTAAGGGACCTAAATTGACTCCTGGTTTTAATTTACCGGCTTTTAATATTCTCTTAAATCCAATTAAAAGCTGCTTAAAACTGCTTTACAACTGTTACCCCACCCCCAATTAGCAAACATAGCGCTAGCTCCAGTATTAGCCTGTTTTTTAGCCTCCGTTTTCCACCTCGCTGTAATTATTAGTGCAAGGAGTAGGCTCAAGCAGGGTGTTTACTGAGGGATTTTGTTGCTCGTGTTTGTTTTACACCCAGGATATTGGATACATCGTGTGTGTGTGCATGTGTGTGTGTGGGGGGGAAAGGGGGAATAATGCATGTCCTGTTTGCATCGGTAGAGGAATTCTGTTTGCACTGGGCTGCAGGCTTGTGTGCTTTGGAGGAACGTGTCATGGTTGCTTCTCTCTCTCCCTCTCTCTGTGTGTGGAGGGCAAGGAAAGCATGCGGTGGGAGAGGTGAGCCCCTGAGTGAACCAGGCCTCGTGCCTGTAGCTCCATGCCAGCTCCGTGTTGCTGCTTCTGAGCTGACGTCATGGAAAGAAGCATCCGAATCTGAACTCGGCTCTTCTGGGAACAAGTTAGCCACCATCAGCCAGGATGCTAGGCTGCTCATGCTAATGCAGCTGTTAGCCTGCTGACTGACTCCTCTATGCTAAAATCAGGAACACCTCAGTAGATAGAAGAAAGTGGAGAAGGTTAAGTTGACGGATACTATAAACTGAGTTATTTTGTGCTAAAATAAGCATTAAATTATTAATAAGCAGACCATCAAACATGGCTGCGTTTAGGTATTTTTATATGATTCATCTTGATACGAGTTGAAGGAAATGGCTTTACCAATTTCCCAATGCTGGAAAAACTTTCCAGCAGTAATTATTGTAGGAAATCATCACAACAATGTTTCTTCTTTTTTACATCTTTAACAATATTTTTATGATATTTTTTGAACTGAGAAGGAATTTGTATGATGAGCTCAGCAGATGTGCAGTTCCATCAGGTGTTTGCTAATTGGTGCTGCCACTAGTCTGGAGGAGTGATAGCAAGCTTTTCTCAGATATGGAATAATAAAATCTACCTTTTTCCTCTTGATTTCTTGACCTTATGCCTTCCCAGGTCAACAGTTACTTCCTTAATGCTATTACTGATGTTCTTCAGTTCCTTCAAATCCTGGAAAGACAGCAAGAGTGTGCTTAGTTTTACAATAAGCAGCTTCTCCTTATGGCTTCACTTTTGTTTAATTAATAACATCAATGTCCAAGCTGTTGTTTAATTTTGTGGACCTTTGGGTAGATGCACGTAATTCTGGAACATGCTGTAAACTAGTCCTCTGAAGTGTTTCCAGCATCTCTGAGGATTAAAAAAATGCAAATAAATTCACTTAGAGACCAGATACAAAAAGAACAGCTTTTTTAAAAAAAATCTTCCCGGTAATATAACGTAGTTTTTGAGGATCCTTGACAGTTACATAAAGCCTGTGTGAACTCTTTGAACCCTTACATATTAGATTTCTCCCCTTTATTGGATCATATAAGCGAGGCAAAGGAAATAAAACGACTCCTTTTGTCTTTGCCAGTGAGTCCAATCAAATCTTGCATCTGCTCTCACGGTTTTGCAATTTAAAAGCTCGCATACACATAAGCAAAGCAGGGACATTTGCCTGCCCCACTTGTGTGCGACAGACTGGGCTAAATGGGAATCCACCACAGCAGCTGCTGCAGTTCAGGCAGCGCTTTGCATCGCGCCGCACCAAAATCAGTGGTCGCCTGGTTGATTTGCATTGGAAACGTCTCTGGATGGAGACGAGCCGCAGACGGTGTCACATCCAGGTTTCTGAGGAGACACGTGTGATATTATATGGAATCAGTTTCAGTTTGTAGAAGCAAATAAATATGTAACATTTATAGGCAGAAAGTCTTGCTGGTGTTGGAATAGCCTCCTGTTTTTAAAGTAGGGAGGTTTCTCATTTAGAATGCATTCACACCAGGCCTGTTTAGTTCACTTTAATCAAACTCTAGTTGACATGTGTTAAACTCGAGACCCGGGGGCCAAATCTGACCCGCCGTAACTTTTTGTGTGGCCCTCAAGACTCGAGACACTAAATTACATCAATAAGTCCACCCAGTTTTCTGAAGTTGATTCTGTTATTGTAGAAATTCATGCAAAAAAACCCAGCATTTTTGTGCATTTTCTCACTAATGCATATCTGTAAGTTTATTGCTAATTTTCTGCAAAAATTGCCAAAAACAATTGAGTTTAACTGACCACTAAAGAGTGTTTGAGGAAGAAGAAAACTATATTTTTTACATTTACAGTTTTTTAGATGAAGTTAGTTAAGGCAGGGAGTCTGTCTGCAGACTGAGTTGAGACAACATTCAGCTTCACTTAACTTAAATCAACGTCTAATCTGATCCTGGATTAATCAAATATAATCCAAAATAGACATAAAGATAACATTTTGCATGTATTTAGGAATCTCCCATTAGCAGATAAAATGCCTGAGGCGAGTTAAAGGCTGCTGGAACCCTGATGGATGAGTTATTCACTCAAACGGGAGTCTCCTTGGAGCTCCGACGTTGCCAGTAGTCGCGTCCCTGAGAAGGCAGAGGCGGGACGAGAGGACAGGCCTGCACATCAAACAGGCTGGTGTGTGACATCCTCTGGAGGCTGAGAAGAGGCCCCATATGGCAGGTCTCTGTCCGGACGGGCTCCTCTCTGCGCGCAGGAAGCAGCTGTCGGCGCTGAGGCTTCGCTCTGTTGTTACGTATCAGAAGCTGCAGAGTCAATAAGGCAGCCGCTGCTCAGACGTCAACAGTTTGTGTAAACCGTGCTGCGTGTAATTGGATGCCAGTAAAAGGCTTTCTGTTTGTAGAAGAAACGTAAGGCTGGTAATGAAATTACTGACTGGTTCCTTACACACACACACACACACACACACACACACACACACACACACACACACACACACACACACACACACACACACACACTTCGGATTGACTTCCAGTCAGTAAAACTTTATTCCATATTAAATTAATTAACGTATTAGTGGTCTAACTGTATATTTACTTAGTTAAATAAATAAGTTCTCTTGATTATTTTCAGGGTAATTGAGTGATTTTGTCATTATCCGATAAACAGCTGGATAGCAAGAGGTGCTTAATAGGAGATTTATTATTATTATTTATTTATTTATTTATTTTTAAAGAATTTGAACTGGATAAAGCTAGAATTTTACCACTATAGAAGTTCTAGGTATAATTTACAGAAAAGCTGTTTTTATTTTATTCTATTTCATTTATTTATTTGTTTTTATTAAAATAGAAATGTATATATATTTTTTTTTTTACATTTTTTGGCTTAACTACTACTGTAAATATGTTGTTCTTTCAGAAAATTGCCTTTATTAAAATCTATCTTAGGTGAATTTGCTCTTAGTTGACGAATATTTCAATTATTGATTAATCTCTGTTAATGTGACTAATCGTTTCAGCGCTTTAGTAACTTCATTTATGCCACCACTAACTGTAACCATAAGCACTCTGTTCCTTAACCCTGGACTCTTAGCACTGCATTAAGTCTGGGTTTTGGTTCCCACAAGGCCCATCTGTCTTCTGTAGGTTAATAAGAACAGGTCCAACACAAACAAGGACACACAAACACACATCCTTCATATCACATTAGTTGCGAGCTGCTTGGGTTTGTGACCTCAGATTGATAGGACCTCAAATGGCTTCAACTTTGAGCCATTGGAGGTCGGCGCTTTTGGGTCATCCAGTAAAGTGACAAGCCATAGGTTGATGGAAAATCTATAGCAGCACCGCCATACATTACCTTTATATGATCGGGGGTCCTCTGCCCGCCGTCCGCAGGCCGGACCCCTGTGAGAGCCTGCGACGCTGCAAATCACTCCATGCCATTGATTTTCTATTAGAAGTCGGCGGCTGCGAGCCCCTGTGACACGCCGCTCACAAACACCTCGCTGAGTGGAAGTGGGAGGAGACATGAGGTCACGTGACTCGCCGAAGGGAAAACCATGAATCTGGGATCTGTTCTTGTTCCATGGGAGAAAACTTCGCAGGAAAACTATTTGATCTAGTCGCTGATTTTTTCTAAACAAAGATTTTATTACATGATGTGTCTCTTTGCTTGGATTTTTAATCAAATTATTACTTTTCACCGAGCTTCAGCTGGATGGTGTGTAATTATTAGTGAGTATAAGATGCAAACACTGATTAGTCAGTATTGGTTTTATTTAACATGGATACGTTGGAGATTTTATCGCCGGCTCCACAGCGAACCTTTGACCCAACGATGTTTCCAAATGTCTCATCCATGACTCAGCTTCTGGGTGGCTTTGGTGGAGTTTTACTTATTTTTAATTTTTATTTAACTTTTATTTAACCACATAGAAACCCAATAAGATCAAGATCTCTTCCAGAAGAGACAAGAAAGGCAGCACTAAATGTCATAGTAGACAAGATAAGTAGTCAGAAATAACAAAAGCAGACATTAAAAACAGTTTGATTATAACGTGAAAGAGTTGGACAAGTTCAACTGGTTGGTTTCCTCTTGAACTGCAATCATCAATTGCAGCAATCATTGCAAAAGTCCAATTGCAAAGGGCTGATTGGATTATTATTATTTTCTTGTTAGGATTTGGTGTGTGTATATTTAGTGGCTGAAATTGGGACAGATTGGAATGGTAAAGATTTGAGAAAATGGCACAGACCCAGACTCTAAACCTGGTCCATCCAATTCTTTTTGTCAAAGTTTTGTCAAAGTTTCAACCGTTTGTTCTGGTTCTGGTTTGTTCTGGGTCAAACTGTTGACCTCATCACAGTGGAAATTCGTTGTGCTGAGCAACCAAATCTCAAACCCTGACCTGACCTGGAAACTCCTGCTACTCCTGTGTTACAGTCCTAAGTTAAACCAGGTTTATATCAACATTGACTGAAGGGATTTGGTCAAATCTGGGTTTTCCAACAGGACAGCATCCCAAGAACTCATCAGAAATGCTTAACATATGGCCTTGACTTCAACCTAATTAAATATTTTTCATTTTAAATGAGCCTTATCAACAAAAGAAGCTTCATAGTGAATAAAAGAAGCATATGGTTGAGTTGGAAACACTTGAGCAATGATTTCCTGAAGTAAATTGTTGTTTTCAATCTATCTTGAGTAACATTGAACGTTTTTACTATGTTGGATAAAAATCTCAGTACAGCTGGGTCGTGAATTGTTTTTTTTGGTTTAAAGCCAAAACTAATTCTGTATATTGAACTGTAACATAGTCAAATTTATATTAAAATTGATTTATTAACCATTGTAGAAACATAAAAACAGTTACCCTGGTTTCCTGTTGTCCCGTTTCTACAAAAACAAGCAGAGGAAAAATAGCTAATAAAAGATAAAAACTTACTTTTTAAGAAAATTTAAAACTGTCTTGGAAAATAGATTACAAAACCATTCTTGAATTAAAATTGTGGACCATGTAAAATCATTCCAAGGTCTGTGAATGGCCCCTGCCCCTCACTTTGGACACCCCTAGTCTATTGCAAATCCATGAATCTCTTTATAAAACCATTGCCGGTTTTTATTTTATGACTATTCAACCCTTAAAACAATGAAGTACAGATAAAATGAACTTTATGTCTTCTGTGTTTGCTGGAGTCATCCTGGAAACTCTGCTGTGCCGCCGCCTTGATGGCATGAAGTCACACCCTTCATGCACACACAGATGTTTGATTATTAGAAACGACGACTCGACATGTTTCTGCTTCCATAGATGCCAAATGAATAAAACAATAAAATGAAACTGTTTTGATCCACTTCTTCCTTTTTCCCTCTTTTTATTGCAGACAGTAAAAGCGCAGAAGCCCAACTTCTTGGCCCTGCACTGTCAGGAGTGCGGTGGGAAGAGTTTGGAGTCAGGCGTGACGGAGGTGAAACGTTTCGTCAAGTAAGTGTCACTTATTATCCGCTCCAATTGATTTCACAGTCTAAAATAGAGCAGCTGATAGAAACTGAGTGTACTACGCCCCCCTGTGGCCACTTCCCGTCACTTCTGGTTTGTTGTGTAAAATGTGATTTCATTGCTCCGTCGGTTTAGCAGTTTATTGGTGTGTGGATGTGTGTGTCCGTCAGAGAGCTGATGGCCGCTCAGGAACTGAAGGACTACAGCAGAGCCCGCATCTACATTGATGAGAGCTACGAATCCCCAGAGCGCTTCACGGTGAGCACAGCCATTTATTCAGCCCAAATCCGTTTGTTTCCATAATTTATGTGTTTTGCTTGTCTAAAGTTTTATTCATTTGTTTAGCAGAATAATGCTGCTTGAACTTTGCTCATTTTTATTTTGGGCCAAATCAAAAATCTGAATGTTCTGAAAGGGCCGGTTGTACCGGAATTTATTGATAAAACCAATAAAACTGTTAAAATATCAATAAATAGCTGTTCCTCCAGGATTTGTGATTATTTTAGTGTTTAATTTTGCAATCAAAATGACAGATTTTGTGGTGAATATTAAAAAAACAATATTAAACAATGTTTACGCTAATGTATGATGTTAAATTTGACTCTTTATCACTTGCCGTATCAGTTACGGATTCAATGTTTTAGACCAATTTTGAGAAAATTAGCAGTAGAATCAGGAAAAAATTGGGAGATTTGTTGATTTTTGTAGATTTGTGAAAAACTTGAAGGAGTTATTAATGTAATTTGGAGTCCAGAGGGCCACATAAAAAAGCTACGGTGGGCCAGATTTGGCCCCCAGGCCTTGAGTTTGACACCTGTGATATAGAGTATATTTACACTTTCACCTATAATCTGTTAGCATGTTGAACCTTAACCAAATGCATTTTATAGGCATCAACCAGGTGAATATTTAGAATCAAATAGAAGTTTCTTGGATTGAAACAGTTAAATCAGATTAATCATGATGGCTCGATTATTGAAATCAACTAACCTAGTCATCGACTGAGAAAAGGCCACTTGCTAAAATATCAACATAGTCAGAGCAATAATTAGGCCAAAATTGGACAAAAATGCATCCATTTTGCATTTAAATTGAAAAACTGTCTTCTTTTGTAACCCAAAGCTGCTCAAGTAGCATCATTTTAGCTTCACATGGTCCAAATTCTGTAGAGAAAATCTCATATTAGCACCTTTTACTGTCAAAGTATTGTTCAGTAATCCATAACAAAGTAATCAATAGATCAGAAAGACCTGAGCTTAGAAGTATTAGAAGTATTTTTTCACTGCAGATGCTTCTCTTGCTACAAATGAAATAATATCTGCTATGTTACTGTGTTATAGAATATAATGTTAATTTTTTTTATTTAAAAAGTACTTATTTCTCTTCCAACCAGAGGTGAGTGGTAACCACATTTAATTGAGTAACTTTTTGAAACATATTTACTTTTAAGTGTAGTTTTTTAGTTCTTGTACACTATACTTTGTACTTTTACTTTATCCAAAAAAATCACCAAAAACACACAATTTATGTCAAAGTGAGAGTTTTTTTGTTCTAATTTCTTGTGATCAAAAAACAAATATTGTCATAGGAAGTACTTCACCCTATTTTAACATATGCATCACATAAATTTAGTTTCAATAAGTATTTTGAAAAAACTTAAAATTAGAAATAGTGCTTATTCTGCTTAAAACTAGTTGTGTTATAATTGTATGAATTTTCATTTAATTTTTTACCTATAAAACATCAGAATTTGAACATTATGTTAGATTTTTCTTTTTTCTGCCATAACTTTATGAACAGGTACATAATTCATTAGTAGTTTTTTTTATCAAATACTTTTTTACTTGTGTAATTACTTGGGCTGCTACGTTTTAATTTACTTGAATAAAAATATATTGAAGTAGTACTACTTTTATTTGATTACAGTTTCCGGGCACTTTAACCATTTCTTTCTATGCTGTAAAACTACATGAATGAATGAATAATTCAGTAACTACCGCAGTTTACATCCAAATATGTAAAATGTGTGAAAACAGTTGATGGAACATATTTTATCCAAACATTAAATTAATATATTATGAAATTTAGCTAAGTTATTCAAATTTTTTGCTAATTTAAGTATAAATGCTCATCTATTATCACTGATCCAAGTCAATTTATTAATTTCTTTTCACTCCAGTTCTCAAAACTTATAAAGTTTTTATAAAAATAACTAAAAAAGCACTTTAGATAGAGAGTATGAAGGTAATATTTCCATTAGAGCCACAATTTAAACTGTTATCTATTTCTGTCGCCCGTTACCTTGGTGACGACCCATTCTGCTGTTTAAAAGGGGCTCCTGCAGTGGTCGCAGACGGCCACCAGGGGGCAGCAAATATTCAGAAATAAAGCGGCCAAAGGCTGAGAAAGCGACTGCTGTTCAAAATCAGGGTGACATTTATACAGAGATGGACTCAGCTAAACATAAATTTAACTCTAAAGAGGAAAATATATTAAAAATATGCAGTTTTTGTGATAAACTAGCAAAGTAGTTCATAACTAAATTATAAAGTGGAGATAAATGTTGGTTTAATCTCAGGAAACCAGGTTAGCATCATGCAAAGCAACGTGTGTGAAGGAAAAGTAACACTTCAAATCAACCTGAACACATGAGGTGAAGCACGGTGGTGGCAGCATCATGGTGTGGGAGTGTTTAGAACCTGGAAGAGGCTGCAGGTTTTGACACTGGAGCGAGGTTCTCCTTCCAGCAGGGTGAGAGTAAACATCCAGACAAAATGGTTTACATAAAAGGCCAATCATATTTTAGAATAGCCTAGTCAAAGTCCATGATTAAATCCTAATGGGAATGAGAGGCAGGATGTAAAGAGGAAGATCACACCTGCTTTCTGTCTACTCTGACTGAGGTTGAGCTATTTTTCAAAGAAGAAAAAGTGGAACAAAGTATTGTCTTTGTTTTGCTTCACTTCAAAACTATTCTTCTTCCTGCCACATAAAATCCCAATGGAGCCAAACAGTTGGACTTAGAGGTATAATGATTAAAAGTGAAGCAGCATTGAGCTTAAATGTTCAATCAATAAAGTAATTATCTACGTATTCCTGAGGAGTTATCACAACAACATCTGTGTGTTTTGTCTATGGACGGCCGCCTCTCCGCCGTTTCCTCACGCTACGCTGCTTCTCCACAAACGCTCATTAATCAAAGCGCCCACAGAGCCACATTTGCTCTTTTCAGAAAAAAATTATTCCAAAACGCTGGCCTTTTCACAAACATAATTATCTGCCGTTTCGTATAAGCTCCGCCGCCGTTTGTTCAGCGCTGTTTGTCTGTACATTAACCTTTTTAGTCCTACTTTGATTCCCATCAAATAGAGATAGCAGTTTGTGCGGATCGGTCGGCGGAAAGAGAAACATGGAATGTGCTTCCTGCGGCGCTGGTATCGAAATCCCAGCAACAGTAAATATGAAGAGACTCTCCAGTCGTTTCACACGCAGGTCTTGCCATTTAGCTTTGATGACATCACCGTGTTTGTTTTCCCAATCTTCGATCTTTTCTGTTCCCCTCAAACGCGCTCCGGGGATAATTGTTTGTTGCCCGGCCCGCCCGTCGTTTTTCAGTTAAAATAAGCGGAAACACTTCTTTTTCTTTTTTCTTGTCTCTGTGCTGTTGTGTATTAAGAGGCTTTTAAAGTAAAGGTTTTGGATGTTGTGGGTGTGTAATAAAAACGCCCACCGGAGTGTTTACGTGAGTGTGTTTTGATGGATGAGACGAACGCGCGTGTGTGACGCTCAGTAATGAGACTATTGATTTATCTTCTCTCAGATCTGAAAAACGGTTTGATAATCTCATGTTTCTGCCATGAGAGAGAAAGTTTTCACTTTGAATGCACAGATTTGTGTTTTTTATTAAAACTATTTAATAGTTTTGTATGGATCAAAACATTTATTCAGAAGTGAATCCACTTCGTAAGTTTTAGATGTTTAATCACTTAAGTTTGGTTCATTTTGATCATTCTGGCTTAAATAGAAAATAGTTTTAATCCCGGAATGTGATGTTATTGACAAATTGTCCAGCAGATGTTTGACTACTAAAGAAGCTGACTTGTTATTAATAAAAAAACATTTAGTGGAAGGAAAAAGTGCAGCCTGGCACTGGAGGCAATAGTCCTGCACCTTTTCTGGGGCCTTTAGCTCATTTTGCATGTCCAGGTCTTGTCTCATGTTCCTCCATAGATTAAATGTTTTTGGTCAAAGGTTTTGTTGAATAAATGCAAAAGTTACTTTTAATTAAAAAGAATATTGTGAACCACTGAGTAACAACATCTTGAATGTGCTTCTCTTCACAATATCTCCACAGGTTTAGCTATTCTTGTTGCCTGGGCAAACTTTTCTTTAATCTTTTTTCCTTCCATTCAATTTTCCAGCTTATGATGCAGAAATTTGTGAAGAATCAGCTTTAATAATTTTTATTTACTTTTAGGTAACATCCTGATTGATTGAGAAACAAATATAATTTATGTTTTAATAGCTGTAAGGCGTAAACACTAAAATAGACAGAAATAAATGATTAAGTCTTTTATGTACATGACTTCCACTTTTTGAACTAATTTACTGAAATACATGCCGGTTTTTATAATTTGTTTAATCCGAAATATATTTTGAATTTACATGAACTGGTTATTTAAACAGAATTTAAGCTTTCAGATGCTTGAATAGATTCACGTTCGGGAAAACAAACTTGTGTTTTTATAAACCTGGAGCCAGAGTGCAGATCTCGACAGGCAGCATTGGCCTGCAGGAGTTTGACTGACACGGCCGGCTGCTTCACGGCTCTGTTAAGGTATACAGCAGGTAAAATGTCAATTAGGAAGGTCCGCCCTGATAACTCAACTCCCAATCCACTCGTTCTCACACATTAATATTTATCGGAGCGATGTGAGGCGGCGTCACCGACTCCTGACATACAAACCGGAGCTGCGCCGTCCCTGCAGCTTAACGGCAGCGTCCGCCGCTGTCACACAGTCCAATCAGGCTGCCGACACACACCGTGACACACACACTCACACACACGCTGCCTCCTCTGGTTTGAGTTGTTCCAGGGCATTTTAATGGGAAATTAAAGGCATCTCTCGCCTGTGTGTGTGTGTTTGGTCTGCAGGACAGGAATGAGATAAATCTCTTTCAGCGGATAAATCAGGATCTGCGCCTTGACAGGATGCTGCTGTCTCCGTTTACCCCGGGTTCATGCGCACACATGAGTGTAGATGTATTGCCCTGACATGATGGAGTCCGCTGAAGGACTGAGTCCGGTTCTGTTTCCGTCCTGGACTCAGGAATTTCACAGAAAGGCTCATGTCGGAGTGTATTTAAATGGCTCTTACTGGTGTTGAAATGTGAACTGACTGACTCTCAGGTTTATCATTAAAGCACGTTGTAGCAACAGGGCACTTCAAAGTGGTTTACACTATAAAAACACAACACAGTGTTCAGTTATGAAAGAATTAGTAAAATCATCAAATATGTTGGTCAGTGTTCCATTTAGTATTAATAAAGGGCAACTCTGAACCGGTTGGGTTTTAGCCTTGATTTAATTGAACTGTGTTTCAGCAGTTTTGCTGTTTTCTGGAAGTTTGTTCCAGATTTGTGGTAGAAGCTGAATGCTGCTTCTCCATGTTTGGTTCTGGTTCTGAGGATACAGAGCAGAACCAGAACCAGCAGACCTTTAACGTATTATGGTGCTAATTTATTCAGTGATTTATAAGCTAAATACAGTTTTAAAGTCTGTTGTCTGAGGTGCAAAGAGCCGGGTGAAGACTTTAGATCTGGATCAGCTCCAGTTGTTTGGTTGTTTTAGTTAGGGAGACCATTGAGGACACTGTTGTAGTTAAATCAATGTGACTAAAGATAAACGTGTGAGTGTTTCTCTAGGATCTAAAGAAACAAATATGTAAATCAAGGATTTCTGGCCGTTCTTTGCAGTAATCAGAGGGAGAGAAGGAGGATGACATGAAGCTCTGGTCACTGATTATGAATTTGAAACTTGCATGGCTGCATTGAGGATTAATACATTCTAAAGTTAAACTCTACCAAGTATTTCTGATCTAGTTTCTAGTGCAAATATCTTGGCACACTTTAAGTAAGACAAAGTTAACTTACAAGTAACTTTTCTGCAAGATACAGGAGCTTGTTTTATCCAACAATTCCTAAATATTGGTGAAAATGATTTAACTTATGATATGGAGAAAATCTATTGTTATAAATTAAATGATTTGCCAGCAGAACTAGAACTTTTTTATCTATATTATGGTATTATTTACCTTAAACAAGCTCATATATCTTGCTAAAAAGTTACGTGAAAGTTAGTCTTATTTCAAAAGTACTAAGGTATTTGGAATGTAAACTAGAAAGGAATACTTGGACATATTTTGTGTTCTTGCAGTGCGATATCTCCTCATTCATCAGAGCAGGTCATGTTTTAGTTAAAATATCCATTAATATCTCTTTTTTGTTTTTAATGAGAAGTTTTGTCTGTGTGAAACATGGTGGTGGCAGAATCAATCTAAGAGGACGCAGTTCTTTGTCGTCCACGGAGCTGATGGGCAGATTGATGGAGTTAAATAGAGATAAAAAAGTTAGAGGTAAAAAAACGTATTCAGAAAGAGTTGAAGTCTCTTCCAGGCCAATTCCTCTTCTTTCTGATAAATCAAGGCTGCTCAAGGAGTTTTTATTCTCCCCAGAGGAAACAGCAACGCTTCGCTGTTTAAAAAGCCTCCTCATAAAGAGCCTAAGCTATTGAGAACTAAATCCAAGCTGGCTCTTATTTCAATACGGCGAGGAGCGCGGCGCCGCCTGAGGCCACTCCAACGGAGTAAATGTCAGCTCAGTAATATCGCCCGGGGCATAACTCTCCTTCGCCATCAGTCATGCCAGCAGGGCAGCCATAAGCGCGAACACACACACACACACACACACACACGCACCGGGCGACACAGACACAACTGGCAGCGTGCACGGCGGGAAACACACTGGTGCCGTGGAAACGGGGCGATCAATGAATCTGCCATCAGGCCTGAGTTATGGAGCACAGAGTGTGGGCAATCCTTCTGTGAAAATATTTAGGCTTAAAATGTAGATGTAATTAATGGATTGTGTAAAGAGGTGAAGGAATTGATGCGTTTCTGACAAGGAGTCAAATTCGAGCCTTTGCCCTCGTGGATGGTAGCTGAAACGCACACACACACACACACACACACACACACACACACACACACACACACACACACACACACACACACACATGCAGTCAGTGCAGTCAGAGGCAGCTTCTCGTCGTAAACAGAGCTGATAAAGTGTCTCCCTGTGAGTGTGTGTGTTTGCAGAGTAAATCAGTGGTGTTGGAGGTGCAGGATGTTGTGTTGTGGGGGTGTCCGAGTGTCTCCGGCCTGTAGATAATGATGTGATTGCAGCAAGGAGCCGGGCCGGGCGAACCTCGCCGCCGTCCATTATGATGTGCGTGACGGGGGGGGGGGGGGGGGGGGGGGGGGGGGGGGGGGGGGGGGGGGGGGGGGGGGGGGGGGGGGGGGGGGGGGGG